>SNQJ01S0038431.1:75648-98137 GCA_010110895.2 Picea sitchensis | reverse complement strand
ATATAGCAAGTCTTGGGAGGATCATGTGTGACATGTTGACAAGGTGCTACAACTACTAAAGGAGCAACAACTATATGCAAAACCATCCAAATGTTTCTTTGGAGTAAAGGAGGTAGAGTATTTGGGTCATATTGTATCTCATGAAGGTGTTAATGTAGACCCTAACAAGATTAAGGCCATGATGGACTGGCCAATTACCAAAACATTAAAGAATCTTAGAGGATTTTTGGGTTTGACAGGTTACTACCACAAGTTTGTTTGGAACTATGGAAGAACAACAACACCTTTAACAACACTAACTAAGAAGGATGCATTTTCATGGACTCCAGAGGCAACTAAATCATTTGAACAACTTAAAGAGGTGATGTGTAAAGCTCCTGTCTTGACCACTCTAGACTTCATAAAAACATTTATTGTGGAATGTGATGCCTCGGGAAATGGAATTGGTGTTGTCCTAATGTAATAAGGAAGGCCATTGACTTTTGAAAGTCGACCACTCAAGGGGAAGGACTTACACAAACCAATTTATAAGAAAGCAATGATGGAAATACTACATGCATTGAATAAATGGAATCCTTACCTAATAGGTAGGCACTTCAAGGTAAAAACAGATCATGATAGTCTTAAATACTTCTTGGAAGAAATACTATCTTCAGAAGAACAACAAAAATGGGTAACCAAGATATTGGGTTATGATTTGAAATCGTCTATAAAAAGGGGAAGAAAAATGTTGTGGCAGATGCACTCTCAAGAAAGGATGAATACGTTGAGGCCTTTCTCTGTGCTATCTCGATCATCCAACCCGATTGGATAATAGAAGCAAGGGATGAATGGAAGAATGACAAAAAAGTGTGGACTCTCATTGAAAGGTTGTAACAGGATTCCGGTGCATCAGATACATTTACATGGAAAAATGATTCACTATGGTAAAAAGATAACTTATATTTATGTAAGAACTCCCAACTCAAACAAAAGGTACTATTGGAATTGCACACCTCTCCAGTAGGAGGGAACTCGGAATTTTTGAAAACCTACCATAGAGTCAAGAAGGATTTTTTTTGGGTTGGCCTTAAAACTGATGTTCAAAGGTTTGTGGTAGAATGTTTGGTTTTCCAACAAAATAAGGTGGAAACAATTAAGACCTCGGGTCTTTTACAACCATTATCCATCCCACGTCAGCGCTAAGAGGAGGTTTCCATGGATTTCATCACAGGGTTACCAAAGTTTGAAGGAAAGAGTGTCATCATGGTGATTGTTGATAGACTGACCAAGTACGCACACTTTTGTGCACTCTCTCATCCCTTCAAATCTAGTACAGTTGCCACCGCATTCATGGAGACAGTTCAAAAGCTACATGGCAGCCCAAAGATTATTGTAAGTGTGGAGATCCCATCTTCATTGGACATTTTGGATGGAATTATTTTTCTTGTTTGGAACACTCAATTGGCTCATAGCTCATGCTATCATCCTCAATGATGGAAAAGCTGAGATAGTGAACAAATGTAAAGGAAGGGATACCTTCATTTCTTTGTCTCTAATAAAACAAACACAATGGTTCAAATGGTTACCCTTGAGAATGGTGGTATAACACTTCCTTTCATCTTGCAACAAAAATGACTTCATTTATGGCACTTATGGATACCACCCTCTTTCCATCCCTTCTTCTCTAAAGAAAAAATCTAAGGTTCAAGCGTTGGAGATCACATAGAATCAACAACAAGTTCTCCAAATCTTAAAGGACAACCCAACCATGGCACAAAGGAATTTCGCGGGAAACAACAAGAAGCAAATCAACATGTAGTGAAAATTTTTGGTAGGGGTTAGATTTTTTAAGACTACAACCATACAAGCAGATGTCCCTCAAACAAGCCAAGAAGGATAATAGAATTATCCATAGGAGTACTATGGCCCTTATAAGGTGTTTACCAAAGATTGGTACTTTGGCAGCCCTGGGAAGATTAGATACACATGTCTTCAAGTACCGGTTCCATGTTTCATGCTTAAAAGAAGTTTATAGGTGACAAGATCCAGTTCAAACTATATTGCGAACTTGACAAGGAAGGAAAAATCATGTGGGATCCTGAAGCCATCACTGAAACAAAAATTCTGGCGAGGAATAGATCCGACTGAGTATCTCATTAAATGGAAACTACCAGCTGAAGATTCAAATTGGGAAGATGATTCTTTTATCACGAGCTTATCGAGTTACTCAAAATTACGGACTTACTTGTGTCTCAAGGGGAGGGGCATGTTGAAATCGTAATATTGGCTCATTACCCTTAGTGGGGCATATTATGTAGTAATGTTATTTTAGTTATAATGACTTTAGACCATTGGTTATGATGCCACCTCTAGTCTCCTATATATACCAGGAACATTTTCATTTGAATCATCTTGTACTTGAAAATTTAAATGGGAATTAAGAAGGAGGTTTCACCTTGAAGAGGCTTATTATCGAAATTATCTCTTTTTCAAAGTACGTTGAGTACTTTTAGAGTTTTTATGTATATACCAAGGAGACATTTTCATTTTGAATCATCTTGTACTTGAAAATTTAAGTGGGGTAAAAGGAGGTTGCCCCCTCGAAGAGGCTTATTATCTGAAATTATCTCTTTTTCAAGGCGTTGAGTACTTTTTCTGAGGATTTTTTATGCTATATTTATATTTGGTTCTTAACATACAGTAAACTTCCCGCAAGGCACCCTCGCGAGTTTCCTACAACCTGTCAAGAAAGTACCTGCGAGAAACCAAGTTTCATCCCGCGAGACACTACGTGATATGGAGGATGACATGGGTTGTAGGTTGCAGGAGCTGAGTAGAGGATACAAGAAGGTATGATAGTGTGAAGGTACAACATAGCTATCTACAGTAACAACATGAATGTTATATGCTAGTATTGAAGTTGGTATTTTGGTGATTGCTTGGGATATGGACATGGAAGATTGAGCATTTTCCCTGAAGGGACTATTGGTTGTATGATACACACATATCCATGGTAATTGACCTATGTTTTTTTATGGTTCTTTGTTAGAAGCACATATTGGGATATATTTGAGGCATTTTCTTATACATGGTTGAGGTATGGTCCTGTGAGCTTGGGTATTCTCCTAGAGATGTTATTAGTTGTATGGTTCTTGTTGTAGTAAATGTTCTTAGGAATATCTGGTGAAGTACATTGCTGGTGCACATAGTTTGATTTAGTGTCATATCGTGTGGTGCATTGCGAGAGGCATTTGTTAATTATTGGGTTATGAGTGGTACATGCTTGAGGCTATATAACCGTGGGTTTTTGGCACATGGTTTGATGTAATGGTTTATTGTATTTAGTTTGTGGACAATGTGATGTATTTCTAGAGGCCTTTTATTGGTTATCTTGGTAAATGGTTGATATACATGGTTGATGTGCATATTTGGGACATGGTGAGTTACATGGTATGGTGATCTTTGTACATCTTGTTGAGACATAGCTTGGTGATGTTGATACTTGTTTGAGGTACATCATTGATATTATTTACTTAGCATATCTTTTTGGTACATGGTATAGTGTTGATATACATGGTGATGTGCATGGTTGGAACATGGTAAGATACATGGCATGGTACAGTTTTGGTGCATGGTTGATGCACTTGTTATGGTACATGGTTGATGGTATAGGTTGATGCATGGTACAAGTTGGTACTTGGTTGAGACACATATATTGTGATGGTATGTGGTGATATTGGCACATGCTTGGTAGAGGCATGTGGTGGGGATGTTGAGCATATAGTTTGATATATGCTCTTGGTGATATTGGCATGCGTTTCATGAAATTGAGAGTGGATTTGGTTTTGTATATTAGATAGTGGAAATGGAAGTGGAAGTGACAGTGGCAGTATCAATTATTTGACACTTATATTTCAGGGTGGTTGGGTGGGGAAAGGAAAGGGGGTTGTAGCCTCCCTTCGATTGGAGCTAGAGAAACATGAGTTGGATATTCCTTCAGGTTGGAGATTGAGAACTAGGTGGTTGTAGCCACCTTATGGATGGAGCCAGAGAACATAGGGGGTTGTATCCTCCTTTTAGTTGGAGCCATAGAATTTAGGGAGTTGTTTCTTCCTTCAAGTTGGAGACTAAGCATAGGGGGTTGGATCCTCCTTGAAGTTGTAGTTGGAGAATTGGAAGTTGGTGCTTCCTTGAATGTAATTCTTATGACATTTAGGAAAATCATTCTGTGGTTTTCTCCCACATTGGGTTTCCATGTAAACTTATTGTGTAGTGTGTATTCAATGTTATGTTTTTGATGTTATGATGCTTATGAATATATTATTATGAAATATTGAATGCATTCATAGATACTACATTGATGATGAACTGATGAAATTTTTTTAATAAGTTAAAAGTATATATATTCTGGTTAAAAGTGGAATAAAGTGCTCATACTGATTCATCCCCTCCCCCCCCTTGAGTATTCCAACAATTGGTATCAAAGAAGGTCCTTCATGAAATAGTATAACCACTCGAAGGAGATCATGGAATACACTAAGAATGGAGTACAAATGTTTGATGGTCAAAGTGGTATAGTGTATGAGATATGGAGTAGAAGGACACATGTTTTGTGTAGCAATATAGGGTTATGATATTTGGAAATAAGTTGTGACAGGATACAATGCAACATACAAAACTAAGACTGGAGCCAAGAAGAAACTGAAGAAGAACAACAAAATAGAAATAGATTTAATTTTGGAAGGACTATATGATTCAGTAAAAGACAAAGTGGGTAAATTCACATCAGCTAAGGAACTTTAGGATAAGCTACATGATATATTTTCTTCTCTCGTAACATAATCAGATATTGATAAAGAAGATACATGTACAAAACAAGAATAAATATTTTCATCATGTTAGACAAATTCAAAAGAGGAAGAGTGTGAAGAGGCAAAAGTCGATTACAAAGAAGAATTGATGAGTTCCATAGAAGTTATAAACAGGGAAAAGGAGAAAAACAAGTCAATCGAGGAAGAAATAAAGAATACATAAGAATCTTAGAAAACTAACTATAAATAAGTTGAGAATATGATCATTATGTTAAAGGATTAGCTAGAAGAAGCCAAAAGGATTGAAGAAACTTTCTAGGATCAAAAGCAATGTTTGGAAATGTAATGACCCCGTTGTTATGACTACAAGCGATGCAAGCAAGTGATTTTTTTTTTTTTTGGTTTAGGAAGGAAGGCATCGATGACAACAGTTAAACCACACAACTTGATGATGAACACAATGCACATAGATCAGGCAACAAACAACAATGACTCAAAACATTAGCACATCATGCAACTAGGTGAAACACGTGATAATCAAGAGACAGATAAAAATGACTACTCGTTGGATGCAAGCAAGACCACACCTATAGGCTAAAGGACAACATTAACCATCTGACACAACAACTTCGACGAGCAATAACTAGAACCCTCTATAGCGCACAAAACCAAACACATGTAGGCGTAACATAACCAAGTACCAACATCAATTACAACGAACAAAATCCCATATCGGGAAGCACAAGACTCTGACCAGGTTATCAATCACATCTATCCATCATTGTGTGAAATGATCCCCTCATCAGGAATCATGTTGTCACACGACGTTAGGCGTATCAGTAACCATGGCGCAACATAACATCTCTAGAACTTTAACCCATGCTAAATACCTCGTGCTAGGAGACCAAAACGTCTGATAAATACACGAAGACGACACCCAAGAACCTAATAGATAGGTCAACAAGATGCAAGGATATATGACTACTATAAAAATCATACATCATAATAGATTCCTAAATCCCCATAAGTCATACATTCCTTAAACTGATCCTTCTTTACCATTATGGGATAATTGCTTGTTTTTTTTGTTGCATTGCAAAGAGAATTAGTATATGCACTTAACATAATCAATACTAATACTAGATTAATGAGGAAAGTATTGATTAATTACACGATGTTCGGATAGTAAGAAGTATATTCTCTAAAATGTACTAGTTATTCCTTGGTGACGCCTTGACTACCTCAATCTGTACATATTAAAATAATTATAATCAAACAATTAGTTCATGGTAACTAACTAATGGTAACAATTAGTTTTTCTGGTAGTTATCTGCTTCTAACTATATAGGTTGTCTAGCATTGATATGTTTTCTAACCCTTTACCACATGATATATAAAATCATTGTCAATAATATTAAATCTCTGGCACACATTATATATCCAATCGTTGTCACTAAATATATTTCTGTCACACATTATATTAATCTTTGTCTGAATGATATATTGTTATCCATTGATAATATCATTGCCTAATACTAATGAAGGCTAATAATAATATTGTTGAGTGAAAATATGATATTGCTGAGCGAAATCTAATATCATTGGGTGTGATGATAACGTTGTGCAATATATATCTCTTTCAAATGAGCACATGATAATGTTGCAAATTCAATACATAAAGATGTTGTCTACCAACCATATGATAAGGCTGTCCATTAAAAGTGTGATATTGTTGTCTTAATAAAAGTATAAATCGCTATCCAAAACTCAGAGTATAATAACGTTATCCAAAACACAGAGTATAATAGGCTAACAACAATAGCTCTATCCAAAAATGCTATCAGTCAATACATAACCAATCACTATCCATTAACACATCTCAAAATGAAAACACATCCAAAAACGCTATCTATTTACACATGACATAGTTGTCCAATTAAATGAATGGTATCACTATCTAAATATATTAAATTTGTAGTCTAATAAATGATAAAATTGCAGTCTAATAAAATTAATAATTCACAACCATTACACAAGTAAAAACGCTATCATTACACAGTTAAAACACCACCATTTACACAGTAAAAATGCCACCATTTACACAGTAAAAAAAACACCATTTACACAGTAAAAACGCCACCATTTACATAGTAAAAACGCTGAGTTGATCATCAAAAACACTGATATTATTAGGGTATTTCGATGGGAGAAATAAATAACCAAAAATGCAGAGGTGATATTAAAAACTCAGAGAGTATTAAGCTGATCGTAGAGAGTAATAAATAAACAATATGTAGAGCTTAATTGAATGCCAAAAACGCAGAGGTGATATTAAAAATGCTAAGAATATTAAGGCAATTTGTTGGGTGAAATAATAAACCAAAAACATAGAGGTGATATAAAAAAAAGCAGAGAGTATTAAGTTGTTCGTAGGGAGAAAAATAAATAATAAGCAGATAACACAGATATATAAATTCATAGGGATAATATAATGCAGAGGTGAAGTGATTCACTCAAAAAATCATGAGGAAGAATTGGGCGTTTATGCCATTAAAATCATGAGTAAGAACTGGGAATTTATGCCATTAAAATCATGAGCAAGAACTGGGCATTTATCCATTAAAATTGTGTTGATGTTGTGGGGATGCTAGGAAATTTGTGGAGTAAAAATTTGCAGTGGTAAGTAATATAACGCAGAGATTTTATTAATCAAGCACTGTGATTTATCACTGAAATCACAGAGATTATACCAATCAAGTGTTGGGTAATATGCCAAGAAATCGACCAGAGATGAATCACAGAGATAATCAACACAAGAAAACACAAAAGTAATCAATCATAGGAAATGCAGAAATAATCTTTCAAGGAAATGTCAAGGTTTTCGGAGTTTAAGCAATCAAAATGCAGAGGTACTCGTTCACAAGAAGGCGCAAGGATCAGGGATTAATCATAAGAGAAAAACACAGATATAAGTAACGGTTTGATAACTGGGAAAAAATTATCCTTCACTTATTATCCATGCACAGGAAAGCAGTTCATTTCAATATAAAGGTCTGTAAACACCGTAGTGACGACTGTCGATTCGGCTCCTGGCCTACTGCTCATGCACAGACTAATAACTAAAGGGATAAGGGACAGAAAGAAAAACACAAATTTTCTTCGTCTTAATCAATAAAAACAAACACAGAGAATTCAATGCAATCAGAGGTTGGGTTCTCCATGGAAATAAACTTAGAATACAACAACATAAGGGTATTACAAATACTGTAGGAAAGTAGGTGCAAGAGAGCTCATGGAAATGAAATATTCAATGAGAAAAAAAAAATAACATGCGTAAAATAAATTTCATTGCAAGTAACAACTTTAACAGGCGTACCTTATCCAAACGTGAATTCTCTGAAGTTGTTGTCCCACATGCACTCCATCTAGCTCCCGCTTGCCAACCGATTTGACCTCATTGGTACCTCCCAGCCAACGCTGTGGGTACTCATCTTCCCCCTAATCCCCCTGAGCCGCAAAGGGGACACACACACAATTCCATAGAACTTCTATCACCCAAATCACCTCGCAAGGTTGAGCTACCACCCATTACCCAAGCTGGGTATCCCAACTCCCAAAAGAGAAATTTTAGTCAAGTAAAATTTCAAAACGTAACGTTACACATAAAGATGAGATCCATACTCCCCCTCCTCCATCGTTTTTATAGAGTTTTTAAGTAATTAGTTTCCCAAATTCTCATTAAATTCCTTTTTCAGTTAATTAATTTCGAAAAACCTCCCCCGTACACATGTCACCCATCCCCTAGTTGCACCAACAAATCAATTTTATTAATTAATTAATTATTCCTATTTCCCTCACCCACCTAAGAGAATTCCTAGAAACACTCCTTGGTGTCCCAATATTCCCTTACAAATATTAAATGACACACGCCTTACTTAATTCCTAGTTGAGTTCATAATTAGCAAGTTCCTAAGGAAATATTCCTTACTAAGTTAGACATTCATCTTTTTCTCTATGTTTCCCCTTTCCCTTAAGTTTCCTATTTCTTTTAAGTTTCCCTCTTTTTCCTTTTTAACAAAAATCAATTTAGCAAGTGTAGATAAAAAAACCATTTACCCTTTTTCTTCTTTAATTAAAAATTAATTTAGCAAGTGTAGATAAAACAACTATTTACCCTCTTTTCTTTTTAACTAAAATTAAATTAGTAAAAGTAGATAAGAACAACCATTTCCCTTTTTAAAATTTTAATCCTCCAATTAAAATTTTGACTCTAATAAATAATTTGAATTTCTTACCCCCTCTTCTTGTTACATGTTTATTTATTATTATTATTTTTTTACCAGATGTTCTACTTAGACCTAGGTTTAATTTCACTAGGTTGGGTGACATTTTAATTAGGGATAAATTGTTTTTAAATCTTACTTATCACATCATTCATTTTAAGGTCGACTAGGTTTATTCACTTACCCATTGAGGTCGCGACGTGCCCTTCAAGACGCACTACGTGCTCCAAGGGTGCCACTCGCCTCTTTCCATTTTCCTTGTGCGACATGCCCTTCAAGATGAGCTACGTTCTCCAAGGGTGCCACTCGCCTATTGACTGACTTTGGTAGACGTCAAAAACCCCCGGAGTCAATACTTCACCAGGTGATCTTGTGGGATACTAAGGGCCTCTAAGGAATAAGGTCCATTCCTTATTGTGCCCCCCTTAGAATCATCATGAGTGAGTTTCACAGTCTTCCCTCATGACATCGTGGGTCTTCTCGAACTACGTAATCGTTAACCTATAGTTCGATCCACGGCAAGAATGCTAGTAGCATGTGGTAGGACTGCTGTCCACACCTCTCCCTCAAGTATTTGGTTGTCCTTCATGACCCCTTTACTCCACATGTGAGTCTAGTCGGCAAGCTATTGTTAACTTGCATCCATCAACGAATCATGTCAGAAACAATAATCAATCATCATCACATCTAATCATATGTACATGTGTCACATCAATAACATTCAAACCCAACAATCCTCTCCCTCACTCAATCCAGAGACCAAGGGGTTTCATCAATGCCTCTGCATCCTCAATGTCCAAATTCCTTCACACTCAGGAGAACCCAATCAATATCACATGTCTATGTGAATACAACAAAATAACATATATTCAATCCATAATGTCTTATAATCATAATCGAACAACCGATAGTATAATAATCTGAATCACTTGCAAGCGAGTGTCCTCAATGAATAAGTTCATTCAATGCGTGCAAGAGAGAGATGTTACAAGAAATAAACATAGCAACATAGAAGGAAGAAGCATAAAAGAGAGAATATATTGACAAATCATCTTAAGGAAAGAACTAACAACTTAAATAATCTTGAAGAAAAATTTGGTCAAGAAGAGAGAAGACCTAAAAAATAAATCATCTCCTTGAAGATCCAACTTGAAGATGCAAAGAGAACATAAGAATTCATGAAGATTCATATGATGAAGAAAGAAGAAGAGGTTGAGAATCTTGAAGAAGAAGTTATCACATTGAGAGTTAAAATTGTCAAGCTCAGTAAGAATGTTGAAGAGATAGAAAAATCCACCTCATCAGTAGAGAAGGTTGAAGAGAATCCCTCCAAGTTAATAGAAAAGAGGAATGGAGAAAAGAGTAAGAGTTATGTAGAAGTACTCAAAGGAAGGAATTATGGTCAACAAGAATCAAAGAGGAATGAGTGTAATAGAGATACATCTTCAACAAGACCTACCACATTCAAGAAACAAAGAAAATTCAACCATGATGAGGAGATCCACATAAGATAAGATCATGATCAGCCAATGAATGAATTCAGAAGGACTACACAATAAAGAAGATCATTCACTCCCAGGTATGTAAATTTATTTTTTGGTCATTGTTCTTATAGTAATAACTATGGACATAAGGTTGCAGATTGTAGGGATTATGAAATAAATGTTCAAGAAATAAAATATTATGTGGCCCCCCATGACATTGAATGTTACAAGTGCCACAACTATGGACACATAGCTCGTGATTGTAGAAGCATGATGGATACTTCTTTAAAAAAGAGCATCGATGTCAGATATAAGAAGGTTTGGAAAAGAAAATAAGAATAGGAAAAGGAAAATTAGATGATTGAGGGACACCTAGAAGTCATACTCTTAGGATTGGTGATAGTAAGGGATGAAGACAAATCTACAGGGAAAAGGAGGATATCAGATATAGGAAGGTTTGGAGAAGAAATGAAAAACCATAAGAATAAGTGAATAAAGAATAGGTCCCAGAGATTACATGATTTTCAATAGTGTGAGAAAGAAAAGAAGAGCACGTGAATAAGGAACAGGTCCAAGAGATTGTACTTTCAAGAATTATAGTGAAAAATCAATCCAAAGGTAGAAATAAATAATTCAAAGTTCAGAGGGTTGATGAGTCTACAGTCGAAGAGGAATATTACTCTCTATGAAAGAGGGTATTTTTCTTATCCACCCGACTTGGAGACTCCCACTAGATATTGATATTGAACAAGGGGAGTCTAGGTAGAAACTCTACAGATCAAAGATTTATCTTTCGAGCAGTTTGAAGTGTTTCATAATGATGTGACAGATATTTGACAAATACAATTTCAGAATGGTTCGATGGTAGAGGTACAAAATGACAGATTGATCGATTGAGAAAGCAGTGTTCCCACACAAGTGTCAGTTGGAAGTTATACAGGAAGAAGGTTATCATTGTTTTTAGTAAGATTTATCTTTAGTACAGATTGTTCCAGACATGTAGAGATTTGTTTGTAGATAGAGAATGCCAGTGGACACATTTTATATGTGATGATAGTTGCATTTGTGAAGACTTCATGATAATTCACTAACAAATGGGTCAACATTGTGGAAAGTTTAGTAACAGAGTCATGGATAGTATGAAGAAAGAGGGATTCATAAGACACTTAGCAAGTTTTGACATATATATGAAAGTGAATGAGAGCACGAGTTTAGGATAGATTGGTTCAGAGAATAACTTAGAGAAAGTTGGATGATCTTGATAATGAAACATTTGAATGATTTTTATATATGTTGGTGATTTAAATGACGAAGCACCAATGGAAAAAAACTCCAAAAATGGAAATAGGTACAGGGAGACCTACATTTGATCTACACAACATCTTGCAGAGGAGTCAATGAGAGAGAAATTGTCAAAGAAGAGATCAAAAGAGTGAATATAGGGGGAGCAGTTCCAAGGGAGTGTTAAAAAATGGATAGAATTCCTAGAGAGATTTATCCCGTGTCAAAAGGAGAGAGAAAGTAATCAGAGGAATGGAAATGTAGAGGAGGAACAAAAGCATAGAAACATAGAGAAATATCATAAGCATGAAGATAGGGGGAGAAATATCAAGGATAGTTTAGACAGGGGGAGCAGTGACAAAGGGAGAAACCCTTTGCCATTGATGTCAAAGGGGGAGAGATAGAAACATTGATGAAGAATGATTGTCATAGGGGGAGCATGAACATGAGTGTTTTCATCAATGTTCGTGTTTCCATCAATGCCAAAGGGGAAGATTGTTGGAAAATTGGTTTGGTTAGTGGTTGTCATTTATTTCAATCCTTGGAGATTGATCTTGTAGATTGATGTCAACCCCTAGAGATTGATGTCAATCCTTGAATAAAGTATGGTAGAAAATTTCAGTAGCCCCTGAGGTGTAGTTAAGGAACCTGAGTTTGTATGAGGAATAAAGACATGAAGATCAATGAATTTGCAGGTAAGACTATCATGGATGGATAATATACATTGTTGTGTTTATGGTGATATGTGGTACGTCACATGGTTCCTCACGGTTGAGGAGATATGGCTCTGTGAAGTTGGAGGACTTTCATGAGTTATCTAGAAGCCCCTAGAAGGTCAATAAGAAGTCAATTATTCTAGAAGCTCCTAGAAAGTCATCAATAAGTTTACTAGTCAAAGAGGTTTCAACTAGGAGTTAATTATGGGTAAAGTTGTTGAAATAAGAAAATAATTAAAAATAAGTTAGTTGCAACAAGAAGTTATGAGTTTACTAATTATGGGTAAAGTAGAGTCAACAAGAAAGTGGGTTAGCCCTAGAAGAGGGAATATGGGTAAAATAGTTAGAGGATGGCACCTAAAGGAAGGGAATTGAAAAGTATAAATAAGAGAGAAAGAGAATCCCATTTGCACCTATTGATTACATTGAATATCTATCTTGTAAAAGGTTTATTTCAGGTACTTATTGATAAATATGAGGTTGTGCAAGTCTAAGGTAGTGAAGGAAGAGTGATGACAAAGTTTTGCAGTTGTATAAGAGGGCAGGAAATTCATGAAAACCCATGATTAGGGCATCCCCATGGGTCAGGCATTAAATTTCCCATGAGGCATCCCCGCGGGTTCCCTACGTCTTGTCATGCAAGTACCCATGAGACACCCAACTTTGTCCCATGAGGCACTACCTGATATGGAAGATGGGATGGGTTGTAGGTTCCAGGAGATGAGGAGAGGCTATAGGAAGGTTTGAAAGTGTGAAGGTACAATGAATCCATCTACAATAAAAAAAGGTATGTTATATACTATTATTAAAGTTGGTCTTTTGGTGGTTTCTTGGGATATGGACATGGGAGATTGAGCATTTTCCTTGGAGGGACTATTGGCTATATGGTACACACATATCCCTGGTATTAATTCTATGGCTTTTATGGTTCTTTGTTAGAATAACATATTGGCATATAGTTTAGGAATTTTATTGTACATGGTTAAGGTATGGTCTTGTGAGATTGGGTATTCTCCTAGAGATGTTATTAGTTGTATGGTTCTTGATGTAGTGAATGTTCTGAGGTAGAGCTAGTGA
Organism: Picea sitchensis; assembly: GCA_010110895.2. NCBI lineage: Eukaryota > Viridiplantae > Streptophyta > Pinopsida > Pinales > Pinaceae > Picea > Picea sitchensis. The sequence goes on along the minus strand of SNQJ01S0038431.1, from coordinate 84,503 downwards.
AGTACATTACATGCACACTTATTTAGATTTATTGGCATATCGTGTGGTGCATTGTGAGAGGAATTTGTTAATGATTGGGTTATGATTGGTACATTATTGAGGCTATATAACAGTGGGGTTTTGGCACATCGTTTGATGTATGGGTTTATTGTATTTAGTTCGTGGACAATGTGATGTATTTGCAAAGGCCTTTTGTTGGTTATATTGGTATATGGTTGATATCCATAGTTGATGTACATGGTTGATTTTCATGGTTGGCACATGGGGAAGTACATGGTATGGTGATCTTGGTACATCTTGTTGAGACATAGCTTGGTGATTTTGATACTTGTTTGAGGTACATCATTGATATTATTTGTTTATCATATCTTGTTGGTACATGGTATAGTGTTGATATACATGGTTGATATAAATGGTTGATATTCATGGTTGGCACATGGTAAGATACATGGTATGGTACATGATTGATAATTTGTATGGTAAAGTTTTGGTGCATGGTTGATGCACTTGTTATGGTACATGGTTGATGGTACAAGTTCATGCATGGTATAGATTGGTACATGGTTGAGACACATATATTTTGATGGCATGTGGTGATATTGGTACGTTCTTGGTAGAGGCATGTGGTGGTGATGTTGGGAATATAGTTTGATATATGCTCTTGGTGATATTGGCATGAGTTGCATGCCGTTGAGAGTGGATCTAGTTGTGTGAATGAGATAATGATAATGATAGTATTGGATACAGTGATAGGTTAGCAGTGATAGAGTGACAGTGGAAGTATTAGTTATTTGGAACTTATATTTCAAGGTGGTTGTACATGGAAAGGAAAGGGGGTTGTATCCTCCTTCTAGTTGGAAACGATGAATCAAATATTTGGAGCTTCCTTAAGGTTGGATCCTAAGAAATAGGTGGTTGTATCCACCTACCGATTGGAGACGGAGAACATGTAGGGTTGTATCCTCCTTTTAGTTGGAGATAGATAATTTGGGGAGTTGTAGCTTCCTTCAGGTTGGAGCCTATGAGTAGGGGGTTGGAGCCTCCTTCCAGTTGTAGCTGGAGAATTGGAAGTTGGTGCTTCCTTGAATGCAATTATTCTAACATATAAGAAAATAACTATGTGGTTTTCTTCTGCATTGGGTTTCCACATAAACTTTTGGTGTACTGTGTACTTGATGTGATATTGTTAATGTTATGATGCTTATGAAATATTTAATTCATTCATAGATACTACATTGATGATGAATTAATGAACATTGTTGAATAAGTTAAAAGGATATATATTGTGGTCAATAGTGGCATAAAGTGCTCATACTAATTCACCCCCACCCCTTCTGAATATTCGAACATACTTGAGACATGAATCTCCTTAATTTAGGACCAACTTAACAAGATGTAGGCACCGACCTACTGGAGACATCAATCTTCTCAACTTAGCACCAACTCGACAAGATGTAGGAACCAACCTACTTGAGACACCAAATCAATACGATATGTGTAGGGGTGAAATATTTATCATCTGTAGGCTCCCTTGTCTTTGAAATCAGTGAAAATTATATTTCCAACAATCTCCCTCTTTGTCATTAATGGAAACCCTAAGTCAATTATGTAATACTCCCCATGTATGCAACTCTCCTTGTGTCTACAATTATTCCTTTATCTTGAACTTCTCCCCCTTTGACATCAACGGAAAATGGTTGCTCACCCTAATCTTGTGTTTACCTTTACTGAAGATAAGAGAGGGATATCATGGTTGATGTTCATGGTTGGTTGGTACTTGGCATGTGGTGATATTGGTACATTCTTGGTAGAGGCATGTGGTGGTGATGTTGGGAATATAGTTTGATATATGCTCTTGGTGATATTGGCATGAGTTGCATGCAGTTGAGAGTGGATCTAGTTGTGTGAATGAGACAATGACAATGATAGTATTGGATATAGTGACAGGTTAGCAGTGACAGAGTGGCAGTGGAAGTATCAGTTATTTTGAACTTATATTTCAGGGTGGTTGTACATGGAAAGGAAAGGGGGTTGTATCCTCCTTCTGGTTGGAAATGAAAAATTAGGGATTTGGAGCTTCCTTAAGGTTGGATCCTAAGAAATAGGTGGTTGTATCCACCTACCGATTGGAGACGGAGAACATATAGGGTTGTATCCTCCTTTTAGTTGGAGCTAGATAATTTAGGGAGGTGTAGCTTCATTCAGGTTGGAGCCTACGAGTAGGGGGTTGGAGCCTCCTTCCATTTGTAGCTGGGGAATTGGAAGTTGGTGATTCCTTGAATGCAATTCATCTGATATATAAGAAAATAATTATGTGGTTTTCTTCTGCATTGGGTTTCCATGTAAAATTTTGGTGTACTGTGTACTTGATGTGATATTGTTGATTTTATGATGCTTATGAAATATTTAATTCATTCATGGATACTACATTGATGATGAATTAATGAACATTGTTGAATAAGTTAAAAAGATATGTATTGTGGTTAATAGTAGCATAAAGTGCTCATACTAATTCACCCCCACCCCTTCTGAATATTCGAACATACTTGAGACATGAATCTCCTTAATTTAGTACCAACTTAACAGGATGTAGGTACCGACCTACTGGAAACACCAATCTCCTCAACTTAGCACCAACTCGACAAGATGTAGGAACCAACCTACTCGAGACACAAAATCAATACGATATGTGTAGGAATGAAATATTTATCATCTGTAGGCTACCCTATCTTTGAAATCAATGAAAATTATATTTCCAACAATCTCCCTCTTTGTCATTGATGGAAACCCTGAGTTAATTATGTAATACTCCCCATGTCTGCAACTCTCCTTGTGTCTACAATTATTCCTTTATCTTGAACTTCTCCCCCTTTGACATCAACGGAAAATGGTTGCTCACCCTAATCTTGTGTTTACCTTTACTGAAGATAAGAGAGGGATATCATTCCCAACTTCTTTATGAGATATTCAAATGTGTATCTAGGAAGGGGTTTGGTAAAAATCTATACATTTTTTTCTTTGGTGGTAATGTATTCTAGCTTGACACTTTTATCGGCTACTTGTTCTCTTAGGAAGTGGTATTTGATTGGAATATTCTTTGTCTTTGAGTGAATAACAAGATTCTTTGAAATTTTTATTGCACTTGTATTGTCGCAGACGATTGAGATTGGTTGATCAGATTCTACCTTGATATCCTTCAATGTCTACTCCATCCATAGAACTTGTGCGCAACATGTTTTTGTTGGGATATATTTTTATTTTTCTATGGATAGAGACATTCAAGTTTTTTTATGTCTTAACCATGATACTAGACAGTTTTCTAGAAACAATTTTCCTTCACTGGTAATTTTCTTATCATCAATACTTCCTTCCCAATCTACATCTATATATGATGTTAGAGTGAAGTCCTTACTTCTTGAATACCACAATCCAAAGTCTAATGTTCCTTTCATATTTCTAAATATTATTTTTACTACTTGCATATGTGTCTCCTTTGGTGTAGATTAAAATCTTGCAACCAATCCTACTGATTGCATGATGTATAGCCTAGATGTTGTGACATATAGTAGGATTATAATTATTGTCATGTACAATGCTTGATTTGCTTCTAGAGATTCATCATATTTGTTTAACTTTCATCTTGTGATCATGGGTGTACTGACAGGTGCACAATATTCCATTCTAAATTTCTTCAACATTTCCTTAATATATTTGGTTTGATAAATGAACATTCCTTTGTTGGATTGAGAAATATGCAACCCTAGAAAGAATGACAATTCTCCAAGCATGGACATCTCAAATTATTTTTTCATTTCTTTTGCAAGATTTTGGCTCATTCTATTAACATTACTTGCAAAAATAATCTCATCCACATAAACCATAATGATTAAGATATCTTCATTGTCTATTTTTATGTAAATATTGTTATCTACAACTCCTCTTTTTGAACATTGTTGTTGTAGGTTTTTGTCAATTCTTGAATACTAAGCTCTAGGAACTTGCTATAGTCCATAGAGTGCTTTTTTCAATATACATACATGATATTTGTTTTATGACCATTGAAATACTTCTAGCTATTCAATATATAATTCTTCTTCTAAATTTCCATTTAGAAACACTAACTTGACATATATTTGATAGACGTTGAATTGTTTGAAACATGCAAATGCCAAAAACATTATGATTTCTTGTAATATTGCAACTAGAGAAAAGGTTTCTTCAAAGTCAATACTCTCAACTTGACTATACCCTTTACACACTAATATTGCTTTATTTCTTACTACTTGTTCATATTCATCCAATTTGTTTCTAAAGACCCAGTTAGTGGCAATCACATTCTTTTATTTTGGTATGGGTAAAAGTTCCCATGTCTCATTCTTCTCAAACTGATTTAGTTCTTCTTCCATAGAATTAACCCAATGATTATCTTCACTATATTATGTAAAAGTCTTGGGATATATTTTAGATAGTAGATAGAAGTTCAATCTTCTTCTAGTCTGAACTCCTGCATCTATATAACCAATAATCTAACTTTCTAGATGATTCTTTTGGATAATTTTGGATGTTGTCTTTGGATATTGGTGTTCCATTTCTCCTTGTTCTTCCATTTGTTCTTCTTTGTAGATTGTCTCCTATGGATCTTCATTTGTTTGTGAATTTTCCTCTTGATATATTTCTTCATCCACTCTTACATCAATACTATATACAACCTTGTCCAATATTTTGTTGTAGCATTTGTAGGCCTTGCTTCCAAATGAATATCTAAGAAAGATACATTCATATGCTCTAGAATCAATTTATTTTAATTTATCTTTATATAACACTTGCTCCCAAATACTTTTAATTGCTTGACTATAGTTGGTGTACATTTCCATAATTCATAAGGTGTCATTTTGTTGTTCACTCTAATTTGTACTCTATTCAAAATGTAGATTGTTGTTCTAATTTCTTCTCTCCAAAAGGTGTCTAGTAGTTTGGCTCCATTCAACATTTTTCTAGCCATTTTTTGTATAGTTTTTTCCTTCCTTTCTACAACTCCATTTTTCTATGGAGTCCTTCTTGCTGGAAAAATTCTTTTGATTCCATGATTCTCACAATATTAAACAAATTCATAAGATGTAAAATCACCTCCTCTGTTTGATCTTAAGCACTTTACTTTTAAATCAACCTCATTTTCAACTAGGGCTTTGAAAGCTTTAAAATTATCAAATCCTTTAGATTTTTCTTTAAGAAATTTAACCCATGTCATTCTTGTGTGATCATCAATAAGTAAGATAAAATAACTCTCACCTTTTAAAGGTTGTGTTCTTGTTGGCCCATAGAGGTATGTGTGTACAAGTTCCAATGGATTTGATGTTGATTACTCCTTTGCTTTGAAACTTACTCTCATCTAATTCCCATGCTGACATGAATTTCAAATAGTTTCAGTAGGTTTTGAGATCTTTGAGATATATCTTATTGCTTATGTTTTGTTGAGTTTTACTATATTGTCAAAGTTTTTATGACCCATCCTCCCATTCCATAACCAAGTTTCATTTACTTGTCTCATACAACATTTTTCTCCTTTGAATTCATCGAGAATGTATACATTTCTGGGGGTTAAGTTTTCTTTTTCCACCAATCTTCCTAAACCTACTTTCCTTATCTCACATCTCTTAGAATTAAATGTGAGTTTGTAACCTTGATAACACATTTGATTAACACTCATAATATTGTGTTTTAACCCTTCAACATACAATAAATTGTGTGTTTTAGTCTTTCCATCATCAAGACTAATGATACATTTTCCAACTATCTTTGCAGAAGCATTATCCCCAAAGGTAATACTTCCTCCTTTCTCTTCCTTTAGGGTGAGAAATTTGTTCTAATTCCCTGTTGATCTAAAAATGAAGAAGACTTGAAATCTTGAAAATATTTGCAAGTAAAGTTTATTTGTTTAAAGAAAATGGATCAACTTTGCAACACATCATTTAATAGGATTTACTCATTTAAGACACAAATAAATAGCAGCATAATCAATGAACATAAGCACATAAACACAACAAATGATAAAGGAGTTCACCCCTCTCTTGGGCTACATCTCCTGGTCCAACTTCCAATGGATCATTATTACTAATTTCTCAAAGTGCTCAAAAACGTGCTTTACAATACTCAAATTGACCAACAAACTGCTCCAATGGCTTCAGAGCGTCCAAAAACCCCTAGCTGGGCTTTTTCGGCACCTCGTTTGGCCAAACAACAAAGAAGTTAGTCTTCTTTGAAGTCTCCCCTTCAAGCTTGTTGTCTTTGCATCTACAAAATGCACCCTTGTTCATTCAACCTAGCACACACGCCATTTAAAGCGTAAAAACCCAGCACCGAACGCAACCGTGTAAACGGTGTGAATTGTAGGACGTTTATGGGCACGCCAACCACTAGCCACCTAGCTCTTTGGCACATGGGTCCATGATATGACCTCGGGCTAGCAAAATAACCCAACAGTTTCAAACCCCCATGCTCCCTGTTGTGGTCTCATGCGATCACACATATAACCACGACCTTAAACATTTGAATAACCCCGTGTGCGCACCAACGAAGGGTATGGTCGTATGTATCGGAAATGTGACCGAGGGATCCATTTGAAATACATTCCCACGTGCGCCCACCGTATAGTAAGTGGTCACATGGTGTAACACAAAAGACCACGGGCTGGGGCTAAGCCCCAGCCCGACCTCCGCCCACATATACAAAAGTTTGAACTTAAATAAAATGCAAATGGTTATATGGTAAGAAACAATGTGTGGGCGTATTGGTCGGGCGAACTTTGTTAAGGATTTACACCTGTGGGGAGGTCTGATATTCGACCCCCACGGACCCCATAAAATTTTAAATAACAAACCAATAGCCAATAAATGGGTGCCACGTGGCAGCCCATGACTGGGCCACGTGGCACCATACCATTGACCAAAAATGATTCCACGTGTCACATCACAATTCGACCACATCTACCAATCAAAAACTGCCATGTCATCACATGCCACGTCATTGTACGATCGTACGGTCTCCTGCCACGTCAGCCTGTACGGACTGCATAGTCAGCGTCCTTTTTTTTCATGTTTGACAATCCGAACAGATCGCTATATCTCTCACTCCCGATGTCTGTTTGAGACGAAACGAGTTGCGTTAGGTTCACAACAATGAGGCCTACGCTCTCGTTCAATTTGAAGCGATTCCGAGCACTTTGAATTTTTGAGCAAAATTTGATCCCCTGATCACACCTCCCCATTGGGAAGCTTTTGGACCTCCAAAAGACTATATTCAGTCTATGTTAATATGAGGGTATATTTCCCTCACCCTTCCAACCTCAATCCACTTGGATTTTCTTGGATTGGTACCTTTAAGACCAACTCGAAGATACTCCACATTTACTCATTTTGAAGTTTGCATTCTCCTGTCAAGGATGGTGTCTTCATGAAGTTCTGTAAGATATTCTGGGGAAAAATCATCTATAGAAAAAATCTGAAAATGATCTCCATGATCATCAATCAACGGAGGCTCATACAATTTCAAATTCTCCACATTAACAATTGCATACATTTGCATATAAGGAGGCAAATCTAAACGAAAGGCATTGTTACCAATTTTGTCAATAATCTTGAAAGGACCATATCGAACCGGTTTCAACTTTTTACCTTCTCCTTTAAGCCTCTCCTTACTGACGTAAAGCCAAACTTCATCTCCAACTTGGAAACTGCGATCAACACGATGCTTGTCATGTCTCGTTTTGTACTTGGCCTGACTCTTTTCCAACTGCTCTTGCACCACTTGATGTATCGACTGAATTTGTTCAATGAAATTTTATGCCCTATTAATGTCATATTGACCATCGATAGCAATATCTTTCCCAAAGATAAAATCTAAAGGATATTTGGGCAAATAACCAAAACATGCTTCAAATGGCAACGTTTGGGTCGAAGAGTGCTTAGCTCGATTGTAAGCATGTTGAATGTAGTTTAAATGCTCATCCCAAAGTTTAGGATGCTTGCTGCAATAAGCATGAAGAATATGCACCACTGTTAGATTTACCACCTCTGTTTGTGAATGAAAATCCATGCTCTTTTTAAGTTTGGTGTCCATGAGTGCCCATAAACTCGACCAAAAACTTCCAACAAATCGAGAATCCTGATCAGAAATAATGGACTTAGGAAATCCAAAATGCACCCAAACATTTTGAAAGAACATGTGTGTCGTTTGTTCAGCTGTAACCTTCTTAGTACAAGGCATAAAATACACATTTTGCTAAATTTATCAACCACAACATAAAGATAATCATGATTTCGTCTCGACATAGGTAAACCACCTACAAAATCCATGGAAATACTTTCCCAAGGTCGAGAAGGAACTGGAAGTGGAGTATACAAACCCAATTTTCGATTGCTAGGTTTACTTGTGGCACATAACGAACATCCCCAAACATATCTTGAAACACTTTCATTCATTTTAGGCCAGTAGCAGTATCTTTTCAAATTAGCCACTGTCTTGCCTACACCAAAATGACCAGCAATAAGAGAAGAATGGGCTTCTCTTATAATGTTGATTCTTTCCCCCTGTGGAATACACAACTTGCCAAGATGATACAAAAGATTATTATGCACATGGTAATCCAATTATTCAACATGGTTAGAGTGGCACAAAGTTTCATATACTTCTTTGAAATCAGTATCCAAAGCATACTGCTCCACATAACTTTCATGCATTATAGGACTATGCTTAAGAATAATTGAAGCACTAATAATAGGCCTTGAAAGCATATCAACGACTTTGTTAAAAATGCCCTTCTTATACCTGATAACCAAATGAAACTGTTGAAGAAAACC
>SNQJ01S0038431.1:61573-74477 GCA_010110895.2 Picea sitchensis | reverse complement strand
CCTCAATCTGACATATCCAATTATCTAACTTCTCAGCATTAACTTCTCCATTGTATATTGGCAATTCAAATTTTATATCAAGCTTTAATGAAGGAATTTGCGAAGGAGTTTTACCATGTCCCTTTGGAGAATTTGGAAGAGGTATTGAATTGGTAGAAGAAGAAGAAGAAGAAGAAGATGGAGGAGAGGGTGGTGGAGAAGCACCATTCCCTCCATTTCCATTTGGAGTTTTATCACCACTATTTACCTTATGCTTTGAAGGGTTGGAGCCTTCACCTTGCAACCCTGCATTCCTTTCCATCAAGATCTTAATCATCTCTCTCATTTCCATGAAATCCTTTATGAGATCTTCATCTTCTGCAGGAACACGTTCATGACTTTATTCATGAGCCATACTTGGTGAATGCCTCCTTGAAACTTGCGGTGATTGTATATGCTTCCTCCTTGAAGGATGAGAACTTGGCTCCACAAGTTGACCTTCTCCTCTTGTGAGTTTCAACCTTGTGAGAATCAGAAAACAAAACACTTGCAAACAATCAAGTCTTCAAAAACCAGTGCTCTGATACCAACTTGATCTAAAAATGAAGAAGACTTGAAATCTTGAAAATATTTGCAAGTAAACTTTATGTGTTTAAAGCAAATAGATCAAATTTGCAACACATCATTTAATAGGATTTACTCATTTAAGACACAAATAAACAACAACATAATCAATGAACATAAGCACATAAACACAACAAATGATAAAGGAGTTCACCCCTCTCTTGGGTTACATTTCCTGGTCCAGCTTCCAATGGATCATTATTATTAATTGCTCAAAGTGCTCAAAAATGTGCTTTACAATGCTCAAATTGACCAACAGAGTGCTCTAATGGCTTCTGAGCATCCAACAACCCCTAGCTGGGATTTTTAGGCACCTCGTTTGGCCAAAAAACGAAGAATTTAGGCGTCTTTGAAGTCTCCCCTTCAAGCTTGTTGTCTCTTCATCTACAAAATGCACCCTTGTTCATTCAACCTAGCACACACACCATTTAAAGCGTAAAAATATGGCATCGAACACAACCGTGTAAATGGTGTGAACTGTAGGACAGTTATGGGCACGCCAGACCCTAGCCGCCTAGCTCTCGGGCACATGGGTCCATGATATGACCTCGGGCTAGAAAAAGAACCCAACCGTTTCAAACCCCCCGCGCTCCCTGTTGTGGTCGCATGCAATCACACATATAACCATGGGCTTAAACATTTGAATAACCCCGCGCATGCACCAACAGAGGGTATGGTCGTATGTATCGGAAATGTGACCAAGGGCTCCATTTGAAATACATTCCTGCGTGCGCCCACCATATAGTAAGTGGTCACATGGTGTAACACAAAATACCACGGACTGGGGCTAAGCCCCACCCCAACCTCTGCCCACATATACAAAAGTTTGAACTTAAATAAAATGCAAATGGTTATATGGTAAGCAACAATGTGTGGGCGTATTGGTCGTGCGGACTTTGTTAAGGCTTTACACCAGTGGGGAGGTCTGGGATTCGACCCCCACGGACCCCATAAAATTTTAAATAACAAACCAATAGCCAATAAAGGGGTGCCATGTGGTAGCCCATGACTAGGCCACGTGGCACCATACCATTGACCAAAAATGATGCCATGTGTCACATCACAATTCGAAAACATATGCTAATCAAAAACTGCCATGTCATCACATGCCACATCAGTGTACGATCGTACGGTCTCCTGCCACGTCAACGTGTACGGACTGCACAGTCAGCATCCTTTTTTTGCCTGTTTGACAATCCGAACAAATCGCGATATCTCTCGCTCTCGACGTTTGTTTGAGACGAAATGAGTTGCGTTGGGTTCACAACAATGAGGTCTACACTCTCGTTCGATTTGACGTGATTCCGAGCACTTTGAATTTTTGAGCAAAATTTGATCCCCTGATCACCTGTCATGTGTTTTGAAAATCTACTATAAATGTACCATTGGCCTCCTTTGTCTTCTGCATACATTGCAAGTTCACATTGTTCCTTCTTTGGTTCTTCTTGCTTCCTTTTCCACACCTTTGTGTATTCTTCTCTATGCTTGATAAGAACATATTCTTCCTTGTTTTGTTTAGAATAATTTATTATGTTGCTTCTACAGTCACATGCTATGTTCCAATACTTATTTCACTTATAACATTCAGTGTTGTAATCAAGTAGGGGAGAAAATTAATTGTAGTTTCTATCAACAAACCCATGAGAAATTTTGGTTTTGTTTCTCACATAATAATTCTTTGAGTCTTTGTAAAAACCTATATTTATATCTATCAAATGATCACTTATTGCATAAGATCTACAATCTATTTATTTATGACAAAAATTATTGCAAGAAAAACAATAGCCAGAAAAGAGATTTTGGTACTAGTTTGTGAAAGGTCTTCTTGGTGGAACAACCCTTTTGAACTCATTCTTGTGGGAAGTGTTGTAATATAGGTCTGCACCCCTACCTATTCTCTCTCTTTTTCCCTATGCCTTCATCAATTTTTACATGCTGGTCAGTTTCCCATTTTCGAGTGACTTGGTTCTTATTCCTTTCTTTCATGTTTGAGTCTTTGCGCATTTCTGTTTTTGTTTTTCCTGAAGGATAAATTACATGTCGTATTTGGTTTGGAATGATTGTAATCACGTTTTACATTGATTGAGCTCACATTCGGTCAACCAAGCCTTTTTATATACACAAGAAATTCCCGTGGACAAACATAGCCATTCAGAATGGTCATTTTTGGGCCAGGATTGTCAAAACGAATAGGGAAATTTTCAACGATAAAGATCCACCAGGCCGATCAGATCAATGAATATTGTCCATTCAGGGGTGTATAATCACACGGGTTTTAACATCATCCCTTCGAGATATTTTCATACTTTACCACCAGAAACTCCCAAAGTATCGAACTCCCAAAGTGCTGAACTCCCAACGTGCCAAAATCTCGAAGTTCTGAAGTAGCTGAAGAGACGATGTCCCAAAGAGATGAAGAGCTTAAGTCCCAAAGCGAATCTAGACCATCCATCAATGGGAACACCCAACATCATATCATTCACTTCAAAGATTTTTCCTCCAATAGATTTTCATGCTTCATGTTTGAAACTCCTGAATCCTGAATTGCCAAAGTAGGTGGCGACCATCAGTCATGACACATGGTGCACTCATATGTCATGACATGTGTCACTCATTCCAGGTCATTTGGTTGTGAAATTCACCCATTTCCATGTGACATGTGTCACCCTTCTTTCCATGACACATCAACAACCATGACATCCTATGACGACAGGCCACCACGTCACTTTGAAGATTTTCCTCCGAGATATTTTCGTGCCTAATGTTTGAAACTCCCAGAACTCAAATTTCTGAAGTGAATCTAGACCATTGATCCCAAGTCAACGAGAACCATTGATCCTTACAGCTGTTAAATATCACCCGCATCACAGATCGTAGTCATATCGACGACCATACTTCATTGCAGGGACACAAACTGTCCAGACATTAATTTTGTAGAGAGGTCCTGCAATTGGAACCATTGTATTGTTGGAAAGGGTATGTGGCATATTGTGGGCGATTGCGGGCCCAAAAGTGGTGTGGACCCAAGCCACCCTCAACAAATTCCACAATCGCGTGCCTAAATGACATCAGGTCACCACTTCACCTCCACATCTTCCTGTTCACAACCATCTCATCACAGAGAAAGTGAGAAGAAGGGCCAGTTACAATCGAGACAGAGTGCGGGTAGCTTCTGAAATCTCAGGAACAGACATATATTTAAGTCTCAGTCTCAGGCTGACCTAGATTAGTTCCACGACATTTTAGCAGACTCTGATCATGCAGCTAGTTGTCTCCAGTGGCCTCCAACAACTCACAGACATGCCATCGTTGAACACAAAGATCTAGTCTGTCACTTTGAGGCCTATTTTATGCCAATTTAGTTCCTCTAGCACATGCATCAGTTCTGTCTCAGAGACAATAGTAGTTTTAGTCAATTAATTCCAGGATTTTCTTGTATTAGGAACAAGAGTGGTATTATTTGTGTGATGAGAACCACTCTTATTGATTAATTCAAGTGTCCTAGTCAAGTTAATAATTTGTTTTATGAAAAAATACCTAAATTAGGTCTCAGTCCCCTAAGGACGAGATCCTCTGCAACTCTTTTAAATAGTTAGCTTTTGGATATTAGAAGGGTTAGATTTTTTGGGGAGAAGATAGAAATACACCAGACTAGTTGGACCCGTTCTATGCATGGATTAAATCTCTCTACCTAGTGAACATACTCTTGATGACAATGTTTCGTTCAAATCTTCATGTGTTTTTATTCTTATCTTGAATACAGTTTTTGATTTGTGCAACGCACGTTTCATTTCCTTTCAGTTATTCTATAACTTGTTTTTACAGATGTGCAACCTGTTGAAGAGTTAATTCTTTGGTGAATATTTGTTTTATTTGCAGTGTGTGGGAGTAAATTTTTTTTTGATACATGTTGAATGTATTGAAATGATATTTTAAGCATTGAACTTCTCACAACAACTTATTCATCGAGTATTCTATTGTTTTTCTTTGTTTTTATATTATTTCACTGGTCTATCATTGGTGTGCCACCATCTTAGGAGGATTCTCATCTGTATCATTTTTCCAACCCAACCTCCCTTTTGTCTTGATAGAATAACCCTCTGACCAACAAACATAATATTTAAAAGAAACAATCATTCTAAAATGATAGGTGGCCTATCTTTTCACTTTAGCAGTCGGATGCAAACTTTAGGACATACATCTTCTGGTGCCTTTTTCGGGGATTGGAGTAACGAAATATGTTTCCTCGGGAGAATGACAATTGATGAGCTTTGAACTTTGATGGTGAACAAATATCAGACACAAACAAACTTCTCCCTTTCACCTGGCGACTTGACTGATTAAAATTTGAAGAAGAAATGTTGGTGCCTAGAAAAGGATTCAACAAATCCAAATATGTAAACAACAAATACAAGAAGGCTCATTCTAACCCTAAGAATAATATAGTAGCCTCTGAGCTAGAAAGGAAACTAAGAAAATCCACTGTAGCTCAGATATATACTCCCCCCCTCAAGGGTAAAGATGCACACAAAGAGCCTATGTCTAATCACAATCACAAGCAGGTTGAATTTGATAGCCCTGAGAATCATAATTCCAAAGGGGATTAGACATCTTCAACTCTTGATTCCACTTTAGTATCCAGTCCTATATCCACCCCTATATCTCCCATAAATTTGCAGATTTCTGTTATTCAAGCCATGGTCGTCAACAGGATGGATGCCATAATTGTTTCCAGATATGCACCCCTAGTTCTCCATGTATCCTTGCATGCCTTCCCAACCACATATTACATGAAATATTAACCAAGATATAATGGGGAAGGTGAGCTAATTGTTGAGGAACATTTGTTATCCTTTTATATCTTTGCAAACAACTTTAACATTGATTATGCGGATGTGTGGATGAGGTTGTTTGTACAAAGTTTGGATGGGGAAGTTAGAAAATGGTTTAGAGGTATTCTTCTATCCTCCATTGTAGATATCGAGGCATTGGATGAAACTTTCATAAAGAAATGGGGAGATAGGATAGATTACCTCTACTACATCACTGAGTTTGGGGCCCTAAAGAGAAAGAATGATGAATCTATTTTAGATTTCACCAAGAGATTCAATAAGATGTATAGTAGAATCCCATATGAGATCAAACCAACTGAAGTCTCTTCCAAAATCACCTATTCCAATTCATTTGATGGGGATTTGTCCCTCCTCCCAAGAGAGAGAAGATCAACCACACTATTGTCCAAGTAGGAAGAAACCATTGAAATTGAATATAATATTTTGGCATTAGACAGATTAAAGACTAGATCTAATAAAGAGAAGAAAAAATAGAGAGAGGATCCCCCAACCTCCTCTAACTCATCCACATATGATCCAAAACTTGAGGAAATGACCAAAACTTTGAAGATATGAATTCTGAAATAGCCAAGATAAAATGGGAATCCAAACAACCAAATAGATATTTTCAAGGGGCTGGAAATAGAAATCAAAATCAGTTCAGAAGGCCTAATGATGCCTCTCAAATAATGCAGAGAGAAAGAAGAAATGTTGACGATCAAAGGGTAGTACCTCCTTTCCAAAACAATCATATCAAGGATATGGATGGAGACAATGATGTTGTAGATGATACTACTGTGCTTTTTAATGAAACAGATTACTATACCAGTCACTTGACACAGTAAGAATATGAGGTAGCACAATTTTCAAATCAATTTGATGATCAGATAGTGGAGGAGGAAGTTATTGAAGGTCAACCCAAGAATAAATATGATTTGAGAATGAGGGCAGGAACTTCCAAGGCCACTACCTCTGATAAAAACAAACAAGATGAAGTTCCTCCCAAGACAAATCCAAGTAAAGGTATGTCTTCTAAATCTCAACCATCTCCCCCATAAAAACCTGTTGTCCCCGAAATAAAGGGAGTTGATAAGACACCAACATTTTTCAGCCTAGGACATGAGCTGAGAAAAATTAAGATCCATGCACCTTTGACATAATTGTTAAAAAACGATCCTTTCAAGAAATTCATCATGAAAGTTTTGCAGCCATCTCCTTCTAGTGTATCTTTTGATGTCATTAGTATGCAGGATGAAAACCCAACCATTATTGTGGGTCCACACATTGAGGATGACTCTAATGCTTCTCCTCCTTTCTATATATCTTTGAATGTCCATGATAATATCCTGCATAACTATCTTATGGACTCAGGAGCCTCTCATAATGTCATGCCCAAATTTGTTATGGAAGAACTATGTCTGGAGATCACCAAACCTTACCAAGACTTGTACTCCTTTGATTCTAAGAAAGTAAAATGTATGGGATTGATAAAGGATATGGTGTTTTCCCTAGCACAATTACCCATGAAGAGTGTAGTGATGGACATTGTTGTACCAGGCATTCCTCCAAAGTTTGGCATGCTTTTATCCAGAACTTGGGCTAAGAAGGTAGGAGGATCATTACAAATGGACCTCACCTATGCCACCACTCCTGTGTTTAGAGGTGAACATAGGAGTCTATACAAAGAGGTAAGGTTAGCCTACATTGTCAGTGACCATAAAAACACAATAAATCGCCCAATTTACGATGTTGAGGATGAGATTGGCTCATATGTCTTTCATTTAAATGATGATGAACCCGAGACATCAGTTAGCCAATTAAAATATCAATCACTAACAAGTCAACAAAATAGAGTGTGGAAGGTGTATTTTGATGGCTCTTCATCAAAATAAGGATTTTGTGCTAGTATTCTCCTTATTTCCCCTTCAAAAGAAGTAATAACCCTCTCTTGTAAACTGGATTTTGAAATTATTAACAATATAACTGAATATGAAGCTCTGGTATTGGGATTGAGGGCCGCCAAAGACATGACCATTGATTGTTTAGTAGTTTTTGGTGACTCTGAGTTGGTCATCAATCAAGCGAGGAACATCTATCAAAATAAGCAACAAAGACTCCAGCAATACAAAAATGAGGTATGGGATCTAATCGATAACGTCTTTCTAACATTCAACATTTCCTTTATTCACACAGAACATAATCAAAAGGAATACTCTTTGGCCTTAGATGCCAACACTTTCAGACCTCCCATTGGCCCAAATATCAAATATTAGGTGGAAATTAGACATAGAACAACCATACTAGACAACATAAAGCACTGGAAAGTCTTTATTGATGATCTAGAACTGCATATATTTCTATAGACCTATTATCACTCCAGGAAACTCTCCTAGGCTGTAAGTCGGAGATGCCTGGTAACTAACTCTTTTTTGGGAAATGTTTTCTTAATATTTGAAATGGTTTATGGATCAAGATGAATATCTAGGTACCGGACTGTGTACTCAAGACTGTCTAGGAATATAAAATCTTACAAGGCTTTCTAGTAATGCAGTGAGACAAAGTTTGATTGAATGTAGGAGGAAAAAGGCTATTGAACCAGACTATACTTCATACCAACAAGTACAATGGATTTAACAACCAAATAAATAACTTATGATCATCAACTAAATCAATCAACAAATGAGATGACAGTAACATGCAGACTGAATGAGCATCAACAAAGAACCTCACTCATAAGCTATCAGAGATAAGAAGAGAAGATCTGACAAACACCACTGAAAGAAGCTTGTAATTTTCTGTATAATAAGAATAAGTCTGTTGATTACAGTAGCAGCATGGTAGAACCCAAGAATTGAACCCCTTTCTTAGTCTTCAGAATGTAGCTTTATNNNTTTTACAAGATGTTCTCAGATCCTAAAAATATGGATCTGTTTTGCTAAAAACAGTAAAGAAAACTAATTTACATAAATGTAGAGATAAATCCTCAAAATGAGGGTGATCTTCATGTGCTGGTCCAATATCTGTTCAAACAGTTGGTGAAGTGATGACTAGCCTTCCAAGGCTCCTCCATTTGACATCATAAGGATTACAAATTCGAATTTGATGATTTGTTCTATTCATTCCTAATATTCTGCCTTCAAAAACGACCAAAACTTAGCCAAAGACTCCTCTTTTGACTTGTCTTTCCCAAAATAGCCTTTGGATTTGATGGAATAATTTGCCACCTGTCTAGTCCAAAAAGTTTCATCTGCTTTTAATTTGAAAATTCTAGATCTGGGCAAAAATCATAACATTCTGGCCGTTACAGGCTTTCCACAGTGCATAGCCCATAAAAAACGCTCCTGCGCTGTTGAAAGTTGCCACTTTCAACAGCTAACAGGTCATAAAATATCAATTTGCGCTGTTGAAAGCGGGCAGATTTTCAAAATCGAATTTCTCGGTCATAGAAAATCCGTTTTGCATGTATAAATAGTCGATTGACATATAGAGAATATAATATATCCAAAGGTGTTTTCAGATCTTCATTTGGAGCTTGGGAAGGGATTGAAAAGTTCCCTTCAATATTAAGTATCATTCTTTCCATTTGCAATTCAAAACTCTAAATGGTCCTTTGTGAACAATGTCTGATATGGAACCAAAGATTTGATTTGATGGTGTCAGGCCGGCGGTACCTCCTATGTACCTGCATCACCGAACTCGTATTTTCCACCCCAGATGCCATGAGTGTTGAGCGTGAGTTCTGGGCCGGGTTCGAATTACAGTCATATCCTGACATGCAAAATCGAGTTTCTATCATTGTCCGTTCTCATTAGCGCATGCCTTGGATTTACCTAACGTGGGATGATCATGTCATGATTACCTTTAGACGTGGACATCACGCACATGATTCCCGCTTTCTTTCACAACGACCCGTGGAAAAGGCCTCTGTCAACTGTTCACCTTCGCCTTTCACCAATGCGTGATTCTGTGGAAAACCCCTGTTAGCTGCGGAAAGTAAACACTTTCAACAGCGCACCCTTTTGTAGAAAACACTCCTTAGCTGCGGAAAGTAAACACTTTCAACAACGCGCCTCATTATAACTTGACTGTCGGACCTTTTGAAAAACACCACTTTCAACAGCGCATTAACTGATGAAAAGCGTGCCTTAACTGTTGAAAGTCGACCCTTTCCACAGTGCACAGTCAACTTTTGTACATTTGTTAGCTGTTGAAAGTGAATTAAGCAAATTTTGAAAAACAAGACTTCGTGGATCATATTATTTTTTAAGATAAAAACAGAAACCTAAGTTTTGCAACTCAAAAGTGACTTGAAGTTACAACCTATCACATAAACAAGCAAATAAATCTACCGGTTTATTTGAGGAGTTAACACTGGCTCCTATTGGGGATGAACACCTCCCTGTGAGGTTTCCAAGAACCTAGTAGTTCTAGTAGCCTTTAACACTGATCCCTCTGCAAACCTGTAGTAGCATTGGGCATGGAGTCATCAAGCCTATGCAACTGTTCCCCTGTAACTTGCATGCAGCCCAAGCTTATTCATGAAATCAACAACTAAAAAATATCAAACTCCTCGCATGGTGAACTTATTCTTCTACCTAGCCCTACACTAACCATCTCTGTCTTTTGTTAAGTGAAATCATGCTTCCAATGAAGCCATGTCAGAAACTGATTTACAGTCACCATGATAGATCTTGAGCTGAAAAGTAATGAAGGCCATATCATACAGAAAAGAGGTTTGAGCAAATGATTAAGATAATCTCCTTCTGACATAAATATCTTAGCACCTATGCTACTGATAGAATCCAAAATTTCAGCAATAGGGTCTTGAAAATCATAAAACAATACCTCTTTGAGCTGTTGATCTAACTGCAAATTGAAATGATGTTGAAAGATGCCTTTGCTGATCTCATTGTTGAAAGTAGGCTGCTCAACCCTTGCCGGAGAAAAATGTAGGATGCACTGCTTCTCTGGACTTTTCAGCTCCTCACCTTCTTCTCCATATTTGCTGCAATTCCCTTGTGACTGCACATCTGAAAGTTGATGGCTGCCCTTAACATTTGTCGCAGATCTGAAACTGTCGCCCATGAACATTTGCAAGCTAAGGAAATCTGAACTCTTCAGGTTTTCTGAAGAGTGGAGATCCATGAAAACTGCTACTGGATCCTTGAAAAGAAAATAAGGAACATGATGCGTTTTGGGAAAAAGTTGCATGTCTATGGTAGCCTCTTGCTCAGCCATGACTGTTCTTCTACAAAAAGAATGGTTATCTTCTTGTCCTTTTGAGATCAACTCATGATCATCAAAATCTACAATTTCATTATCAGAATGATGCTGACAAGAGGATAACAAAACAAGATTTCCATCACATGGATTAGGCTCAGCTGAGAACATATAATTTATTATGCAATCATCAGTCATCATAGGCTCTTCTTGACTTACAAACTGATCATAAGCTTCACATGCATACCTGTCTCTGGAATACTCAGCGAATATTGAAAAGTCTGACCCTGAAACTGAATTGAACTTACATGTTGGTTGTTGTCCCAAATCTGCTCCAACCTCATTTCTTTCCTGCTCAACCATGGTTGTTACTTTGCTGGAAAACTGATCACCTTCTTTCCCCCTGTCTCTAGAACATTCTGCCAATCTTGACGAATCTGATTCTAAATCTGAAATGTACTCACCCTCAGGCTGCTGGTCCAAATCTGCTTCAAACTCACTGCTTTCTTGCTCAGAATCTGAAATATACTCACAGTCTTCTTGCGCATATGTTTGTAGATTTTCATAATCAGCTTGCATTCTGATCCACCTAGATGCATGGATGTTCTCCTCTACCTCTTGCGCATCTCCAAACAATTGAGTTAAGGATGAAGACTCCCTTTCTAGCAGAAGAAAGACAAGTTTTGAGTGAAGACACATAACATAATGTATCATGGCATCTTTTTCTGAAGGTCGGATCTCCAAAGGCATGTCATGATACATGCGGTTAAACTTTCGATTGAAAATATGCAAAGTTTGACTCTGCTCTCTCCTCAAAGCATAAAAGTCAGCAAGGTAAGAATCTAGAGATTTGTACTTGCCACAATACTTCAGGAAAGCATTAGAGAACTCGGTCCAAGAACCAATTGAATCAGCTCTCAGACTTTTAAACCATGCAACAACATCTTTGATCAAAGATTTCGAAAACATTCTCATGATCACATCTTCATGCACAATTGAAAAACGATCAACAAAATCCAAAAAGGATTTTGCGTGCCCCTCGGCTGAAGTTTGATTCTCTCCGGAAAACAAAGGGAGATACTCATAACAGTCTTTAGGATAAGGATGAAGAAGATGGGGTAGCTGTAAAGGTTTAAACATCTTCATCCGGATCTTAACTTGGAAAGCTGTGGGCTGATCATGAGAGATGGTAAGTTGTTGATCAGGTTCAGAAATTATGGCCAGAGGGGCTGAGATCTGGGCAGGTTTTGAAACAAGTTCAACCTCCTCAAGTTTGTATGAATTCTTAGATTCAGAGGGAATCTGATTGCAGATCTCGTCTTTAGGAATAGGCTGAGGTAAAGCTATAGGATCGACATCAACAACATAAGGAGGCTGCAAGCTTTCCTCTTCTAAATATGGACTTATAAAAGATGGATGATAATCTTCTGAATATACAAAGCAGAAAATAATTCTCTTTATACGCACAGGGAAGAGCATGAAAGAGCTGATGAAGAAAAACAACAGTTCATGAAGAAAAATAATGAACTGATACCTGGATCTTGACTTCAGCCTCTTCATCTTTTATCAACGGGATCCTCCCCAGTGACGTCTTTGAACGTGGAGTCGCCAGATAGAAAATTACAACCAAGTGAATGTCTAGGATTTGTCTATCATCAAAGTTTGATCTGTGTCGTGTCCCAAGGAAGCTGAGCTTCAATCTCCTCTCCCCGGCAATGGCGCCAATTTGTTATCACTCCAGGAAACTCTCCTAGGCTGTAAGTCGGAGATGCCTGGTAACTAACTCTTTTTTGGGAAATGTTTTCTTAATATTTGAAATGGTTTATGGATCAAGATGAATATCTAGGTACCAGACTGTGTACTCAAGACTGTCTAGGAATATAAAATCTTACAAGGCTTTCTAGTAATGCAGTCAGACAAAGTTTGATTGAATGTAGGAGGAAAAAGGCTATTGAACCAGACTATACTTCATACCAACAAGTACAATGGATTTAACAACCAAATAAATAACTTATGATCATCAACTAAATCAATCAGCAAATGAGATGACAGTCACATGCAGACTGAATGAGCATCAACAAAGAACCTCACTCATAAGCTATCAGAGATAAGAAGAGAAGATCTGACAAACACCACTGAAAGAAGCTTGTAATTTTCTGTATAATAAGAATAAGTCTGTTGATTACAGTAGCAGCATGGTAGAACCCAAGAATTGAACCCCTTTCTTAGTCTTCAGAATGTAGCTTTAT
>SNQJ01S0038431.1:44328-61146 GCA_010110895.2 Picea sitchensis | reverse complement strand
CAGTGCATAGCCCGTAAAAAACGCTCCTGCGCTGTTGAAAGTCGCCACTTTCAACAGCTAACGGGTCATAAAATATCGATTTGCGCTGTTGAAAGCGGGCAGATTTTCAAAATCGAATTTCTCGGTCATAGAAAATCCGTTTTGCATGTATAAATAGTCGATTGGCATCTAGAGAATCTAAGCTATCCAAAGGTGTTTTCATATCTTCATTTGGATCTTGGTAAGGGATTGAAAAGTTCCCTTCAAAATTAAGTATCATTCTTTCCATTTGCAATTCAAAACTCTAAACGGTCCTTTGTGAACAATGTCTGATATGGAACCAAAGATTTGATTTGATGGTGTCAGGACGATGATACCTCCTCTGTACCTACATCACCGAACTCGTATTTGCCACCCTAGATGCCATGAGTGTTGAGCGTGAGTTCTGGGTCGGGTTCGAATTACAGTCATATCCTGACATGCATAATCGAGTTTCTATCATTGTCCGTTCTCATCAGCGCATGCCTTGGATTTACCTGATGTGCGATGATCATGTCATGATTACCTTTAGACGTGGACATCACGCACGTGATTCCCGCTTTCTTTCACAACGGCCCGTGGAAAACGCCTCTGTCAACTGTTCACCTTCGCCTTTCACCAGCGCGTGATTCTGTGGAAAACCCTTGTTAGTTGCGGAAAGTAAACACTTTCAATAGCGCACCCTTTTGTAGAAAACACTCCTTAGCTGCGGAAAGTAAACACTTTCAACAGCGCGCCTCATTATAACTTGACTGTCGGACCTTTTGAAAAACACCACTTTCAACAACGCATTAACTGATGAAAAGCGCGCCTTAACTGTTGAAATTCGACCCTTTCCACAGCGCACAGTCAACTTTTGTACATTTGTTAGCTGTTGAAAGTGAATTAAGCAAATTTTGAAAAAGAAGACTTCGTGGATCACATTATTTTTTAAGATAAAAACAGAAACCTAAGTTTTGCAACTCAAAAGTGACTTGAAGTTACAACCTATCACATAAACAAGCAAATAAATCTACTGGTTTATTTGAGGAGTTAACAAGACCATTGATGAATTATCCAATATCTCAATTGATCAAGAGGGCCAAGAAGGGGAAGATGATAAATTGGAAGATCAACACTCATCTCCTCTATCGAAAACAATGGTTGGTCATAATATTGTGGAGCTTAAAACCAACCATATTCCAAAAGGAATAGTGACTTTGGAGAGATTGTTTGGCATTAATGATATTTACAAAGGAGCTATCATGAAGAGTCAAGAAGAAGAGGTGACATATTGAAATATTGGGACCAATGAGAATCCTAATATCATTAGGTTGTCCAAAGCATTAGCTGCAGAACAAAAATAAAGGTATGTTAGTCTCATTAAAAGTTTTTCTAATACTTTTGTATGGTCCTATAAAGATTTGAAGACATTTGACACTGACATCATCCAACATAAGATCCCCCTAAAGGATGGATCCAAGCCATTTAGACAGAAGATTTGGCATTTTAATCCCATGTTAATGTCCATAATTGAGAAAGAGATGGAAAGAATGTTGGATGGAAAGAATATTGTACCATTGAGGTATTCAAACTGGGTGGCCAACTTAGTACCCGTAAGAAAGAAAAGTGGGGAGATACACTTATGTGTTGATTTAAAAAATATCAACAAGTGTTCTCTAAAGGAAAATTACCCCCTCCCCAAGATGGATCATATTTAATAGAGGGTGGTGGGTTCACACATGATCTCCTTTTTATATGGATACTTTAGTTATAAACAGATAGCAGTTTGTGAAGAGGATAGAGAAAAAACAACATTCACTACCCCATGGGAACATTCATGTATGACAAGTTGCCCTTTGGGATGATGAACGCATGGGCCACTTTTCAGAGGGCCATGGACATTTCTTTCATGGGGAAAAAATACAAATTTATGGTTATATACCTGGATGACATCACCATTTTTTCCAAGTCTGATGATGAACATTTGTAGCATTTGGAGTAGGTTTTCAAGAAATGCAGGAGATATGGAATATCTCTAAATCCTAGGAAGTCTCACTTTTCCATGCTAGAAGGAAATCTCCTTGGACACATCATATCAATAGGGGGTATAAAAATTGATCCAAATAGGGTTTGTGCCATTCAACAGATTGAGATCCCCATAAATAAAAATGTTGTCCAGTCTTTTATTGGTAATATAAACTTCCTCAGACGTTTCGTGCCAAATTTTGCTGAAATTCTGAAGCCTATTACTAACATGTTGAAGAAATATGCTTTGATAAAATGGTCCTTGGAGGAAAAATCATCTTTCCAAACAATCAAGCAAGCTTTAGTTGAGGCCCCTGTATTGTCCAGCCATGACTACACCAAATATTTCTTCATCTTTTCATTTTCTTCAGAGGAAACAATTGTTGTTGTGCTACTGCAAAAAAATGAAGAAGGGAATTGGAAGCCAATATCCTTTTCTCAGCAGAGCCCTCCGAGATGTTGAGATGAAGTATGATATATTAGAGAAACAATCTTATGCACTGGTCAAATCACTCAAATCCTTTAGGGTTTATGTACTACATTCTATCACAACAACCTTTGTTCCTAGCAGCAATGTCAAAGAGATTCTGGTCCAGCCAGACAGTGAGGGAAAAAGAGGAAAATGGATTGTCAATTTGTTGGAGTATGACCTGCACATAAATCCCACCAAGGTGATCAAGGGGAAAGGGATGGCCAATTTTTTATCAGAGTCAAAATGTAAGGTGCTATAATTACATCAAATCTTCACCCAATTAGATGCACCCATCATGTAGCCTGGACAAGACAACTTACAGGTATTTGAAAACTACTCCTCTTCACCTTGGTATGAAAACATCATTTATTTTCTGTAACATTTTGAATGGAGCACGGGATGTATTCCGACGCGGGCGTAAGGCAACGGTATGATTTTAATTAGTGAAGTAGAAGGCATTTTACTTTCGGCAATTTAATGTAATTGATGATTGATATTGTGAGATTGTTCTGGCATTTTTACATTCGGCAAATTTCGTTTCAGCAATGGTATTGTGAGTTTGTTCTGGCAATGTCGAAATTGTTACCGCCGCTTTTGGCCATGAGAAGAATGTATTTTGTTGAGTGTCTTTTGGCATGCATTGTAGTTAGGGGGCGTTTTTTTTAAAATCTGACCTTAAATTTCCATTGATTAAATATTTAAGCTGACTGTAAATCTTTAATTTCCATTGATGAAAATGAAGCCAAACATGTCACATCAGAAATGCACAGAGGATTATGTGGAGGGCACTAGCATTGGAAGGCCACAACTCTCAATATCATGAGGGAAAGATACTACTAGCCCACCCTTTTCTTCGATGTGGTTTCCAGTGTTAGAGCCTGCAATGAATGCCAAATGTTTGTAGGGAAACAAAAGTTACTATCACTGCCCATAAAAATTGTCAATGCCAATAGTCTGTTTCAACAATGGGGGTTAGACTTCATAGGAGAGATAAATCCACCATTCATTGGACAACACAAGTGGATCCTCACTGCCACCGACTACTTCACCAAATGGATTGAGCTTGTGCCCACCAGGAATGCCACTGACAAGGTGATCATGAACTTCCTGGAAACCAATATTTTTTCCATATTTGGTTGCCCCAATAAGATTGTAACAGAAAATTCCCAATCATTCAATCCCAAAACCATGATTGACTTTTGTGGAAGCCACAACATTTCCTTGACACATTCCATACCCTATTACCCTAAAGGAAATGGCCTGGCAGAATCATCAAAAAAGACTCTCATCAAGATTATTAAGAAACTGTTGACTGAAAGAAAGAAAACCTAGGACTCTAAACTCAGATATGCTTTATGGGATGATAGAATAAACACTAATAAGTCTCTGGGAACCTCACCATTATAGCTTGTTTATGGAATAGGTTTTTGTTTTCCCACTCAGCTTGGTATACCAGTCCTAAAATTCTTGTAGGAGGATATTGAGGAACCCAATGACATCCAAAGGATAATCTTCCTGATTATAGAAGTTCAACAAAAGCGAGAAGCACTAGAGCACATGACAGAAGCATATCGAAACAATATCAAGTCAATATTTGACAAGAAAAGCAAGAAAGAGATCTTTCAAAAGGGTGACCTGGTATTAAGGTGGGATACCAAAAGGGATGATAAGTCCAAGCATGGTAAATTTGACAAACTCTGGTTTGGCCCTTTTAATGTGGTCGAAGTAATGAACAAAAATTTTTTTACCCTACACAACCTAGATGATACAGAGATCTTTGGAGGCTCGGTAAATGGTCGCTTCCTGAAACACTATTTTGTTTAAGGATGGGGGGAAGACCCCTCTTGTACCATATATGTTTTCCTTTTAGTGTTTCTTTTGATTAGTTAGTTATGAATGAATAAGGACTCCATATCCCAACAAGGCACTGGGGTGTTGTCTCAGTTTTCTAGTTCAATAAAATGCATGGCTGAGGGATAGTAACAGATATGCAGGGCTGACAGATGGAAACAAAGGAAAGTGATGGAAGGTAATAGCATTTATTTAATCTCAAGGCATCAATCTACAGTTCTTATCACTTCACAAGGATGAGCTATTCCCAATTGGAGCCAATATTGTAACCTAGGTCTGCACCCCTGCCTCTTAACTCTCTTTTTCCCTATGCCTTCATCAATTTTTCACATGTTGGTCAGTTTCCCATTTTCGAGTGACTTGGTTCTTATTCGTTTCTTTCCTATTTGAGTCTTTGCACATTTATGTTTATGTTTTTCCTTAAGGATAAAATGCATATTTTATTTGGTTTTGAATGCTTGTCATCGTGTTTTCCATTGATTGATCTCACAACGGCTCAACCAAGCCTTTTTATATACACAAGAAATGCCTGTGGAAAAATGCAGCCATTCAAAATGGTCATTTTTGGGCCAGGATTGTCAAAATGAACATGGAAATTTTCAACGGTAAAGATCCACTTGGCTGATCAGATCAACCACTCTCATCCATTCGGGGGTGCAGAATCACATGGTTTTTAACATCATCCCTTCGAGATAGTTTCATACTTTACCGCCAGAAACTCTCGAAGTGCCAAAGTGTCTAACTCCCAAAGTGTCGAACTCCTAAAGTGTTGAACTCCCAAAGTGTTGAAGTAGCCAAAGAGTTGAAGTCCCGAAGAGCTAAAGAACTTAAGTCCCGAAGCAAATCTGGATCGTCCATCAATGGGAACACATAGCAACAGATCATTCACTTTGGAGATTTATCCTCCGATATATTTTCATGCTTCACATTTGAAACTCCTAAAGCCATAAGTGTCAAAGTACGTGGAAACCATTAGTCATGACACATGGCGCACTCATCATTCATGACACATGGCACTCATTCCAAGCCATTTGGTTGTGACATTCGCCCATTTCCACGTGACATGTGTCACCCTTCTTTCCATGACACATCAACAATTGTGACATCATATGACGACAAGCCACCATGTCACTTCAGAGATTTTCCTCTCGGAGATTTTCGTGCCTAACATTTGAAACTACCAAAACCCTAATTTCTGAAGTGAATCTGGACCATTGATCCCAAGTCAACGAGAACCGTCGATCCTTGCAGTAGGTAAATATCACCTGGATCACAGATCGTAGTCATATCGACGAAAATACTTCATTTTTGGGACAAAAATTACCTGGACATTAATTTTATAGAGCAGTCCTGCAATTGGAACCACAATATTGTTGGAAAGGGTACGTCGTAGCTTGTGGGAAATTGCAGGCCTAAAAGAGGTGTGCACCCAAACCACCATCAACAACTTCCGCGATCACATGCCTAAATGAAATCAGGTCACCACGTCACCTCCACGTGTTCTTGTTCATGACCAAATCATCACATAGAAAGAGAGAACAAGGGCCAGTTACAGTGAAGACAAAGTGCGCTTAGCTTCCAAAAGATCAGGAACAGATAGAGATTTAAGTCTCAGTCTCAGGTCAATGTAGATTAGTTCCAGGACACTTCATCAGACTCTGCTCATGAAACCAATTGTCTCCAGTGGCTTCCAAAATCTCATAGGCATGCCATCGTTCAACAAAGAGATTTGTTCTATCACTTCGAGGCCTATTTTCTACCAATTCAGTTCCTCCAGGGCATGCATCAGTTCTGTCTCAGAGACAATATTAGTTTTAGTCGATTAATTCCATCATTTTCTTGTATTAGGAACAAGAGTGGTCTTCTATGTGCGATGATAACCACTCTTGTTGATTAAGTCCAGTGTCATAGTCAAGTTAATAATTTTTTTTACGAACAATTATCTAAATTCGGTCTCAGTCCCCTAAGGACGAGAGCCTCTACAACTCTTTTAAATAGTTAGATTTTGGATATTAGAAGGGTCGGATTTTTTGGGAAAAGGATAGCAATACATCAGATTGGTTGGATCCGTTCTACACATGGATTAAATCTCTCTACTTGGTGAACATACTCTTGATGACAATGTTTC
The DNA here is from genome assembly GCA_010110895.2 of Picea sitchensis. NCBI lineage: Eukaryota > Viridiplantae > Streptophyta > Pinopsida > Pinales > Pinaceae > Picea > Picea sitchensis. The sequence goes on along the minus strand of SNQJ01S0038431.1, from coordinate 54,670 downwards.
ATTCAAATCTTCATGTGTTTTAATTCTTATCTTGAATACAGTTTTTTATTTGTGCAACGTACGTTTCATTTCCTTTTAGCTATTGTATAACTTGTTTTTACTGATATTCAACCTGTTGAATAGCTAATTCTTTGGTAAATATTTGTTTTATTCGCAACCTGTGGGAGTAATTGTGTTTTGTATACATGTCTAATGTCTTGAAATGATATTTTAAGTATTGAACTTCTTGCGGCATCTTATTCATCGAGTATTCTGTTGTTTCCCTTTGTTTTTATATTATTTCATTGGTCTAACATTAGTGTGCCACTAGCCAAGGAGGACCCTCATCCGTATCATTCTACCAACCCAACCTCCCTATTTTCTTGATAGAATAACCCTCTGACCAACAAACAAAAAATTAAAAGAAACAATCATTCTAAACTGACAGGTGGCCTAACATTTTCCCTTTAGTAGTCGGGTGTAGATTTTACGGCCAAGAGGAAGAATCAAGTTTTTGTTGGTCATCATTTCCTTTCCTGCTACTGATTTTATTGTTGATGGATCCTTTGAGAATAGTTTCATAGCTTTTAGGATTTTCTTCATTTTCCTTTTCTGATGGCTTTGTGACCTTAGTGCTTGCATCTCCCTTGGGAGTCTTTTGTTTTTCATCATTTCAAGGACCTGTATTGATGAATGGCTCCCTTTGTTAGCTGGCGATATTATCTAAGATTTTGGCACTCTTTCCAAACTTCAAGATTCTATTCAATTGATTATTTTCTTTCTCTAATTCCTTTTTTAAGGAAATGATTTCATCTTCTAGCTTCTGGAAATTTTCTTCGTTTTCTTTAAAATGGTTTCTCACCACTTCTTCTATAATTTTTTCCTCTTCTAGTTGAGTCTTAAGTATTATAGTTGTATTCTCTAATTATTCAAGATCATGATCATTCTCTTCATATATATTCAATTTCTCTTTCTTCTTTCTATTAGTTTTCCCGAGTCTATATATTTCTTCTAAGGAACTAATGAGGTCTTCTTCAAGATTCACTTCCCCATCAATTCTATCTTCTTATGAATATGATTATTCTTTATGATTGTCTTCATTTTATTTATCAATAGACTTTTTATCCATGGATATGAATATGAATTCTTCTTGACCATCCATGTGTCCTCCCAAGATCTACCTTCCAATGGAACCAACTCTAATCCCAATTGTTGAACTTATGATTATAATGAGGGGGGGGGAATCAATATACAATAATTTTTACTTTATTTAACCATTCATAAATTATTTATTATCTAAGAAACAATAATCAAATATAAAATCAAATCACAATGCACAAAGTTTAACATGGAAACCCAACTGGGAGAAAATAATAAAATTTATCTTTATAAATTTTTGTAGGCACCAAGCTACTATTACAAAGATTATAGGAATCAAACTAATGGAGACACCAATCTCCTCAAATAAGCACCAACTCAAGAATATGTAAGAACCAACCTAATGGAAACACCAATATTCTCAACTAAGCACCAACTCAGTAAGATATGTGTAGGAATGTAATATTTATCTTATAAATATAGAGGATCCCCCTGTATTTAACATTACTGAAAACAATGTTTCGAACAAACAAAGACTCGACCCCAACCATATATCTGACAGAAGATGCAGTAAAAAAATCCTTGTTTTACAAGGAGTATGGGTTAGTAAATTGCTAGTTTAACGACCTTTCATCTATATATGCACTAAAGGATTTTTCATAGTAGAGTTTGATTTATCATAATATAAATATTGGATACTTAACTTGGGATCTTATTTTGGGGAGGAATATAGTCTCTACATGAATCCATGGTCACATATATTCAACACAATATTGGATTCCCCTCCACTACTATAGTTTCGACATGATTGTCTAATATCGCATTGCACTTTTGGGGAAATGTTCACTTGAGGATATAGAAAATGCATTGATAAAGCTATACTTTATGAGTGAAGATATAGAAAAAGGGTGTGTCACTATATATGCTCGCATATATTTAGATAAAACCTTCAATAAACAACTCTTAGAAAAAATCAAGTTGGTAGAAAAATATTAAATCTGGACCCAAATGTTGGATTATGTGAAAGATGCCTTCCGATGTTAAGCCTGATTTGAAGCAAGTAAAATTTCATCTTATTTCACTAATAACCTTGAAGTAGGTCATCTAATAAAAAATATAAGGAAACCAACTTAGTGGGAGAGAGCCATGGAGTCTCACCACATGATAAGGATGAACACCCCAAACATTTCTGGCTAGTCCCATCTCCACTGATCAAGTGTAACGAACCGCCTCGTTACGACAACCATTCTAGTAACAGGTGCAATTTTTTTTTTTTGGTTTAAGGTGAGTGCACGTGTGTAGAAGTAACAACACACTGAACTGTACGATGCCACTTGACGACCAACAAGACTCAACCACGAAGTTCATCACAAGAAGACTGAAGGCACTCAACGAGAAACTGCAACAAAATACGACCATAGGCAGACGGCGCACAACGCAAACATTAAGACATACTGGGGTGCACAGTAAGGACACAGAGGAAAGAATCCATCAGTAGAGTTTACTATTTCTGTCAGGTGTGTCACAAGAGTGGAACCCTGCCTTTAAAGGCCCAAGACTCTTGATACGGCACTGGATTCTTTACACAGAAAAACACACACACAGACAGGTCTCCTAAGGCTACCCGGGGGTGACTATATCTCGCCCGACAACCGACCAAGCAATCAACTGAAAACTATCAAGTGCAACATAAACAAGAAGGACGACTACGTCCATTACGGATGGCGCGTGACAAGGGCTCCGACCACGACACCTAAGTTCAACATTAATCAAGAATCAACAACCCTCAATTACTAACTCCGAGTAGTTTATGGTACGTAAATCCAGGACGTTCCACTAAGTATGTCTTGTCAATATCGATAGATTACACTGACCTCACAAAAGGATAACCATATCATTTCATCACTAATTACAATAACTTTGAAATAAAATAAAGGTCATACATTCAACTCTAACCTTGAAATTTTTATATGGTACGAGCAACACCATTTCATATTTCAAAACAATATATAACAAATACGAAATTTATAAACAATTATTCAATAACATAAGTATGCCACACATTCTTCCTTTACCTATAGCAAGTCCATAAGCCTTAACATCAGACATTACATCCATTATCATTCCGCGCACTCTAAAAGTCTTAGCCTTAGCTTGGCCAAAAGTATTAACCTAACAATTCATCGCCCTTCTCTTCTATATGTTCTAATGGATTAAAATTCATCAACCTAACATTCCATTACACTACATTGTTCGATATTTACCCTAACAATGCTACCTTATAAAGCCATGATTTTTTTTTTAACAATGTTACTATCAATCGCCATATTACTTTTACAAAATCACTTTAACAATTATTACAACCTCCAACAATATTACCTTGCATGACTGATGCATCTAACATACAAAAATACGAGGATTTAGCAATAATTGACAATACTACTATCAAGACCATATTTAACAATAATTAACAAGATACTACCAATGTATTTAACAATATATTAACAATATTTAACAATTTATTTAATAATATATTCAACAATATTTAGCAATATATTCAACAATATATTTTACCAGCTTTAACAACATATACCATATTATCCATCCCTTAAATGTCAACATTTATCATGTCTACGAATGAAGGACGATATACATAAGACATCATAATTTCATACCCTCGGTGTCACTACATTCCATTATTTTAACTTAAAGATAACATTACCACCAACGTTGAGATATACAACAGTCCTACAACTACGAAACCCCACTGACATGTCTGAACCAAAAAGGATATATTCAACAATAATATATTCAACAATATTTAGCAATATATTCAACAATATATTTTACCAAATTTTAATAACATACCATTATCCATCCCTAATGCCAACATTTATCAGGTCTACGAATGAAGGACTATATACATAAAACATCATAATTTCATACCCTTGGTGTCACTACATTCCATTATTTTAACTTAAAGATAACATTACCACCAACGTTGAGATATACAACAGTCCTACAACTACGAAACCCCACTGACATGTCTGAACCAAAAAGGATATATTCAACCTAATATTTAATCAATGGAAATTAAAGATTTACAGTCAGCTTAAATATTTAATCAATGGAAATTTAAGGTCAGATTTTAAAAATTTCTTAACCATGTAATGTATGTGACACTCAACAAAATACATTCTTCTCACGGCCAAAAACGACGGTAACAATTTCAACATTTACAGAACAACTCACAACAACCTTGCTGAAACTAACTCTTAATAATGGAAAAATGCCTGAACAATCTCACAATATCAATCATCAATTACATTAAATTGTCGAAAGTAAAATGCCTTCTACTTCACTGCTAATTAAAATCATACTGCCTTACCGGCTTTAATACATCCTTGCTCCATGCTAAGGCCCATCTGCCTCCAGCCCCACTTGCCGATCAGAGAAGGCTTCCACTCTGGCACTTCCTGTACTTGGGGCAAATGCTAGGCACTGGCTTCCCTTAGCCCCCGAAATGCGAAGGGCCACATAAGAACTGTGATAGACTAGCTGCCTCACCAGCTTCCACGACCGAAGCTACCACTCCAACACTGAGACAACCTAACCCTCACAAGCAACCCATTACACAATTCGGCAACAGAATGTTACGCTTAACCGCCTTTCTTTCCTTCCTTTCCTCCTTGAGAGAATTTTGAGATCCGACCTAAATTCTAACCATTAATTACTTAATTTTAATGACAATCCTCTAACTGCCTCCTCAGTCCAAGTGTCACTCATCCCTATGGTTCTCCAAAATTAATTTCTTTTAATATTTAATTTTTTTTTTTTTTTTTTTTTTTTTTTTAAATTAATTCTTAAATTAATTCTTAAATTACTCCTTAATCACCCCTTTAAATTACTCCTTAAATTACTCCCTCAATCACTCCTTAAATTACCCCTTAAATTACTCCCATCACTCCTTAAATTACCCCTAATTTACTCCTTAAATTACTCATTAAATTAACTTTAATTAACTCCTTAAATTTCTTTAATCTTATTATTTAATTCTCTCTCTTGTTATTTCCATTTATTTATATATATATATTTTTTCCAAATGATAAAATGCGGTTTTTAATCTTTCAATTATATTTTAAATTCTAGTTTTGTACCACACTTCTGGATAAATTTCTTTACTTCTTCTTTATCATTTAAAGGCCAGGGTTTTCACTTAATTTAATTCCCCCATTACTTTACCCCTTTATTTTTAGAAGACTTTAATTAACACCTAGGAGGGTTTTAGTTTATGCCCTAGGTTTATTTTTGTAGAATCTTTCTTAGGGCTGGCCAATTTATCTTAGAGACGTTTTAATTCGTGCCTTTGCCTTTGAGCAGTGGCAACAATTTAACTAGGGAGCCGCTTTTAAGAATTTTAACGCCGTGAAGGTTTTAGGGTCCTCTGTTGTCTCATCATCATCATCCATGCGACGCAATTCTTCGTGATTCACTCACGCAGTTCCAAGGGTGCCACCATTTGTTTCTCAAGGCGCCGACGCGTTCTTCGTGATGAAACCACGCTCTAAGGGTGCCACTCGACTTAGAATTTTTTTGCGCCGACGCGTTCTTCAGATGCACCACGCGGCTCCAAGGGTGCCACCATTGACTTGCAATTTTTTATGCCGACGTGTCTTCTTCAGATGCACCACGGCTCTTAAGGTGCCACCCGTTGACTTTGATTGATTGGTAGACATCTCTAACCCCCGGAGTCAACACTCCGCCACGTGAACTTGTGGGAGACTAAGGGCTTCTAAGGGGAATAAGGCCCCCGCCTCTTTATTGCTCTTAGAATCATCATCGAGCTTAATTATCGCACCGCCACGGTGATCGGTGGATCCTCCGACCAGGGTAATCGTTAACCTACAGCTCGGCGCCACGGTGGGAGTGCTAGTAGGTCATGGGTGGCTTCACCACACCTCTCCCTCAAACTCTCCGGAACTCATGTGTGGCCTTTTACTCCATATGTGAGTCCGGTCAAGTAAGCCGCCGCCAGCTCCTCGCATCATCAACCATCATGTCGATCATGTCAATAACATATCATAAAATAAATAGCATAACATCAAATCAAAACAATATCACCGCAAATGAAACAACCTAAATAGCCCACTCCCCTCGACTCAATCAAGTCCAAGGGAGTTCCACCGGGATGTTCTCGCATCCTCGTGGTCCCAAACTCCCTCGTGATCCTTGAGGTATAATCGCTGGCGCGTAAGCACATCGCCATATTCTTCCAACCATGCCCTCGGTGGCTACGCCGCATCCGGGGCAATCTGGGAAGAACCTGGAAAAATTTACCTCTCAATTCACGGTGAAAGCACTGGACGGCCGGCAGTGTGCACCTGCGTAATCCTCGGGGTGTTTCAAGGGCCGTCTCGTTTCCGTCTAAACGGCTAATCAGAGCCTCTATTACGCGCCAAAAGGATCTCGCCATCCCAATAACATCACCAACTACTATATGTTCCTCTCCGAGCACCTGCTCGCCTCCCAGGGTTATTATATCCCCTTAAAGCGCGGATGCCGAGGTGTTCGCACTCCTCCCCTAGCACCCTCATTATCCTCGCGCTGCCCTCTAACCATGTATTACCGTGCACGCACACACCCAATCAATCGTAAAATTTCCAAAGTAGATACAAAACCTACCTGGCGTCAATGAGCTATAGCGAACTCCTAAGCTGCTGCCCAACCTGTACCATACCATATGTAACGAATCACTTCATACAACCATTCTAGCAATAAAAGTAATTTTTTTTGTGTGTGTGCGCGTTTAGAAGTAACAACACACCTAACTGTGACGACGCCACTCGACACCAACAAGACTCAACCATGAAGTTCATCACAAGAAGACCGAAGGCACACAACAAGTAACCGCAATGTCACGCACTATAGCGCATCTATCGCACATCGCAAACATTAAAATATAATTGCGCATGGCTATCAATGTAGGGAAGAATCCATTAGTAGAAGCGATTATTTCTCGCCACAAGAGTGGAACCTGCCTTTAAAGGGCCCGACTCTTGATACGACACTAGATACTTTACATAGAAAAATCACACAATGGTATTGTGCCCTTGCGCTACCCGGGTGATTATATCTCACCGACAACCCACCAAGGTAAACTAACCGAAAACTATCAACCCAACATAAACAAGCAGGCTGACCTACTCACGCCCGCTACGGATGGCTTATTTTACTGCTGGCCCACCACTCTACACCTGTTCAACATTAATCAAGAATCAACAACCCTCACCATTAACCTCGAAAAGTTTATGGTACGAAACCGTGATATTCCACCAAGTATGGTTCTATTATCGATAGATTAATCAATTTCTGCCAAAATGATGTTCATAATTAGGCTCTTCATCGCTAATTACAATAACTTTGAAAATAAAATAGTCATACATTGAACTCTAACCTTGAAATTTTTATATGGTATGAGCAACACCATTTCATATTTCAAAACAATATATAACAATTACTAAATTTATAACAATTATTCAACAACATAAGTATACTACACATTCTTCCTTTTACCTATAGTGCAAGTCCATAAGCCTTAAACATTATTACATCCATTATCATTCCGCGCACTCTAAAAGTCTTAGCCTTAGCTTGGCCAAAAGTATTAACCTAACAATTCATCACCCTTCTCTTCTATATGTTCTAATGGATTAAAATTCATCAACCTAACATTCCATTACACTACATTATTCGACATTTACCCTAACAATGCTACCTTATAAAGCCATGATTTTTTTTAACAATGTTACTATCAATCGCCATATTACTTTTACAAAATCACTTTAACAATTATTACAACTTCCAACAGTATTACCTTGCATGACCGATGCATCTAACATACAACAATACTAATGATGAGATTTAGCAATAATTGACAATACTACTATCAATACCATATTTAACAATAATTAACAAGATACTACCAATGTATTTAACAATATATTAACAATATTTAACAATTTATTTAATAATATATTCAACAATATTTAGCAATATATTCATCAATATATTTTACCACCTTTAACAACATATACCATATTATCCATCCCTTAAATGTCAACATTTATCAGTTCTACGAATGAAGGACGATATACATAAAACATCATAATTTCATACCCTCGGTGTCACTACATTCCATTATTTTAACTTAAAGATAACATTACCACCAACGTTGAGATATACAACAGTCCTACAACTACGAAACCCCACTGACATGTCTGAACCAAAAAGGATATATTCAACCTAATATTTAATCAATGGAAATTAAAGATTTACAGTCAGCTTCTATAACAGAGAACCGGGTCAGGGGTTATTTAGAAACGAGGAACTATAGATCTGTAAGGCACAGGTAAGCAATCAACACGTACTAAAACGCCCACGCAACAGATGCCACTGTGTGAAATAAAAACGCAGACCATTTTCAACCATTAAAACGCAGATTTAAAGAACGCCCAGTTATATCAGTTATTAACGTAGATCATTAAACAATAAAACACAAACTTAAAATGCCCAATGCATCAGTAACACGCAGGTTAAAAAAAATGCCCAATACATCGGCAGAATGCCCAATAAAACAATTGAAAAATGCCCCATATCAGTGGTAAACAAATGCCCAAGCTAACAGAGCCTAACGCCCAACCTACAGTTGCCCAGTCGCCCAGAAATAGTGCAATATGCCCACTGTACAATATAAAAGAAAAAACGCCCAATACACATTCAGCCCATTTACAATAATAGAAACGCCCAACAATCAGTGAAACGCTGTCCATTGAAAACGTTTAACGCAGATCAAAGAGACGCCCCATACCACAATATACAGTACAAATAAATATGCTCACGTGTAGGAAGAAAAACGCCCAAAATGACTGTTACAAAAACGCACAACACAGTTTACCAAAAACGCCCCATACCACCATATACAGTACCAATAAAGATACTTACGGGTAAGTTAAAAACGCCCAGCAGTCATAGGAAATGCCCAGCAATAACAAACGCCCATCCATAATTTAAAAGCGCCCAACAACAATTACAACTCCCAGCAGTCACTTAAAACGCCCACCGGCAATTGGGACAAACGCCACACAAATCAAACAGCCAAAAATATCCCAGCAAGACACCGAACAATAACTCCTTTAAACGCAGATCAATGGACAACCAATATTTACCCTGAGTGCCCTTTAAAAACATACAATGAATGCCCACGATATACAACCCAATGCCCAAGGTATACAGCAACACAGACCATTAACGCATTTAAAGTCAGATTTAAAAAAAAACGCCCCCTAACTACAATGCATGCCAAAAGACACTCAACAAAATACATTCTTCTCATGGCCAAAAGCGGCGGTAACAATTTCGACATTGCCAAAACAAACTCACAATACCATTGCTGAAACGAAATTTGCCGAATGTAAAAATGCCAGAACAATCTCACAATATCAATCATCAATTACATTAAATTGCCGAAAGTAAAATGCCTTCTACTTCACTAATTAAAATCATACCGTTGCCTTACGCCTGCGTCGGAATACATCCCGTGCTCCGTGCTGCGTCCCACGCTCCGTGCTGCGTCCCTCTTTCCGACCATAGAAGGCTCACCGGTACCTCCCAGCCAAACGCTAGGGGTACTCTGCTTCCCCCTTAGCCCCCCGAGCCGCAAAGGGGCCACACAAGAACTAGAGATAGACTAGCGTCTCAACTCGCCTCCACGAATGAGCTACCACTCCAACACCGCTGAGACAACCCAACTCCTCACAAGCAACCCATCAAGCCACAATTCAGCAGCGTAACGTTACGCTAACCGTTTCCCCCCCTTTTCTTCCTTCCTTTCCCCTCCTTTTATAGAATTTTGAGACTGACCTAAATTCCTAAATCATTAATTAATTAATTTTTAATGACAACCCTATAACCGTTCTCCGCCGTCCAAGTGTCACTCATCCCTATGGTTCTCCAAAATTAATTTCTTTTTAATATTTAAAAGACGCAATTCCCTCACTTCCTCAAAAATCACTCCTTAAATTACTCCTTAAATTACTCCTTAATCACCCCTTAAATTACTCCTGAAATTACTCCTTAATCACTCCTTAAATTACTCCTTAATCACTCCTTAAATTACTCCTTAATTTACTCCTTAATCACTCCTTAAATTACTCCTTAATTTACTCCTTAAATTTCTTTAATTTTATTATTTAATTCTCTCTTGTTA
>SNQJ01S0038431.1:10235-29904 GCA_010110895.2 Picea sitchensis | reverse complement strand
TACTGACTGGATGAAGGCATCCCAAGGTCTTGCGAGACCATTTAGGGCTGTCATTACAAATTTGTCTTCGTCAATGGTGTCTCCAATCGCTTTCAACTGTTCTTTTATTTCTGATATTCGGGAGAAATATTATTGAATCATTTCTCCTTTTTGCATCTTGGTATTCCTCAACTGAGTTCTGAGATTAATCTTTTGATTGATGTTCTTTCCTTCATATAGTTTGCTTAGAGCATCAAACATCTCCTTCGGGGTCTTCTTTGATGATACATATGGGATCAGGTGGTCTTTGATTGAATCTACAATGATTCTCTGAGCCCTGATTGAATCCTTCTAATGCTTTTCTTTCTCTACGGAATCTTCGGGTTCCTCCACTTCTTCTTTGATAAATCTTGATAGATCATTCTCTTCGAGGATCAGACCGATCCTATACTTCTAGGCATGGAAGTTTTCTATGCCTTTTAATTTCTCAACAACCTTTGTGCTTGCAGACATCTTGTACTTTCGACAACAAAAAATAACCAAAAATTGAAAGTTCTTGAAATCAAGTTTTGACAATACCAGGAGGTGTGCTTGGCTGAGGCGAGTAGCCTGGTGTCCTCAGATTTGAGAAAATCCAAATTTTACCCCATCAAATCTACTCTGTGGATTTCTGGACTGGTGCTTCCGGTTTTCTGGTACTTCTGGTACTCTGGTACTTCTGGTACTTCTGGTACTCTGGTTTTCTGGTACTTCTGGTACTCTGGTACTTCTGGTACTTCTGTTACTCTGGTTTTCTGGTTTTCTGGTACTTTGTGAAACTAGGGTTTCACTTTTCGGAAGATCTAGACACTGAAAATGTGCGCTCTAGGTGCCACATTGATCCTTGGGGGAGGGCGCAACTTTCTAGGGTGTTGGGGAGATGAAAATACTTGCTTTTTCAAAACCCTAATTTTGGGGTACGGTAACAGTGACGTTTTCCCTCTTGAAGATTGTGTTTTCTTCAGGTTGGCTCTGATACCATGTTAATGTTTATGCCATTATTATAGTTCTTTGCATTTCATAAGATAAGAGCATAATAAGAACAATATCACTGAGAAATACACATCCACAAGAGACACAACATTTATCCTGGGAAACCCTCTAGGGGAAGAAAACCCAACAAAACTTCCTTATCATAAATAGCTTATAAAATGTTCAAGAGATAACTCAAACCAATACAGAAAAGTCCTCCTCAAGAGATGCGCCACCCTTCTTCTCCTCTCTCCAACTTGTAATTGTAGCTTGCCTCATAAGAGAATGAGCAAGTGAAGTGTGTGTAAGAAGTGAGGCGCTAGCCTCTTATTTATATCAATCTGGCACGTGTGAAGAGTCACCATCTGGTAGGGTCGACCTCTCACTCTGGGTGGGTAAACCCACCTTTTAATTAATTCTGGCCCTTCCATTATAACTGTTGGGGTTGTCTTCTTATTATGCACTTTGTAATTGTCCGATGACCAATCCGAAAAAGGGGATTTGGTCCTTATACAATTACCAACATGATTAATCATAAATGGGGATTAATCCAATAACAATAATAATAATAATGACATGATTAATCCTCAATGGGGATTTAATCCAATAATAATAATGACATGATTAATCCACAATGGGGATTTAATCCAATAACAAAATAATAATAAGAATGCTCTTNCAATAATAATAATAATGACATGATTAATCCTCAATGGGGATTTAATCCAATAATAATAATGACATGATTAATCCACAATGGGGATTTAATCCAATAACAAAATAATAATAAGAATGCTCTTCGCAGTTACATTATTTCAACATCTTCCATAGTTGTAGGAAAGAGATGAACCTTAGGAAAATTCCCTCATTTCTTCCTACAATCCCTCGTCTTTGTCCCTCATCATCGACCAAACTCAATCGTTTCATCTTACAGTTGAGTATCACCTCATGCGATTCCAACCAGTCCATACTGATAACGGCGTCATAAGATCCTAATATCATGACTTACAGGTTGTCCTTTGTGAACAAATATCCCAAGTTAAGGATACAACCCATAACCTTTCTTCCAACCATATTCTTGGCTCCAGAAGCCATTTCCATGAAGACAAACTTGCCCTGTTCGACTTCCTTTGCCTTAATTATTTTTAACACTACACCAGAAATAAAACTCTCTGTAGCATCTGGATCTATAAAAATACTAAAGGTCTCGTCAGGAATGGTAGGTGACGTCTCAAGCACAGTATACTGGTGCTCAGCCTGGTAGTTGGTCACTATTGCATGAATTCGATGGGCCTTGCCCAAATCTCCTACTATAGTGTGTCTGGTTGTCCTGTCTACTTTGGCCATCCCAACCAAAAAATCACACTAGTAATGTGGCTCTCCACATGTCCAACATATGGTCTTTAGTCCAGTACTCCTGGTCCTTAAAGTAGAAGCTAATGGCCCACCAACGTGAAACCCTGGTCTATTTTGTTGAACATGCCTAAATTGCTATTGTTGCAGTCGATGTTGGTGCTGGTGTCATTGTCCTATGTAGGGAGTCTATTGTTGAGGCATTGATCTTCATGGTTCCGTGAACATGGATCATATCTAAGTTCCTCGATGCCCTGGTGGATGTCTAGATGGTGTCTAATTATACTATGCACCAGATGTCTCCCATCCCATCGGTCTCATAGGAGTCCTACTCTGACCCCCACTAATCAACTCTTCCTCAGCTATGAGGCCCTTCTGGAAGAAATCCTACAACATTTGAGGCATTAATATCCTCACCTTAGCATGAATGATGATGTTAAGTCCGAACACGAACTTGTTGAGATTAATCTTCCTAGTGTTCAAATGTGGAGCATACCTAAGAAGCTCCATGAAAGGATCCTCATACTCGGGCACCATATGATTGCCCTGTCATAAGGTGTTGAACTCACTGAGCTGATGCTCAATGAATTCCTCTGACATATACATCTCTTGAAACCGCTCCTCGAACAGTTCCCATGACATGTCTCCGACAACCATGTTCATTTGTGGCAGGAGCATCTTCCACCCTAGCAGATCCCTCTCCTTTAGCTGAAATACTGCCATGCAGACCTTCATGTTGGAGGTATAATTGTGTAGTGCAAAGTACATCACCATATTTTCCAACCATGAATCGACGACTGCACCATCCATGGCACCAAAGAACTCAGGAAATTTGACCTTCTTGATTTCTCGGTGAAATCTACCAATACCGACTGGGGCATGTGGTGGACCCTCAGTGGGCACCGACACCTTGCCCTCATCTCTATCTAGATGTCTAATTAGGGCCTCTGACATCTTCTGAAAGGAACTCATTAACCCAACCACATCCCCCATAACTATCTATTCCTTTTTTATGACTTGTTCTTCTCCTTGGGGGTTAGTCCCCTCTAGCGTGGATGCTACTGGAGGCATCGCGCCTCCTCTCCTAGCACCAAGTCATCTACCTTTGCGACATCCTCTAACCATGATTACCTACATGAATACAATTCAAATTAGTTAGTGACAAATTATAATCAAGTGTTTTTACAGAGGAAGGCGTAATGATGCCAAGTCGCGGGGTTGAACCCCCTCTAATACCATATGTAACAACCATCTGTTACGACAACCAAAGCAACATACAACATGTAATTTTTTTTATTTTTTTTGCGTTAGGAAATATACATCACAATTATTGACTATATCATTGACATATCTTCCAATATATTAATGAAACAATTTCAACACATTATTAATCATTGGCAACATAAAGCTGACACAATATTGCCATGAACAATGATAGACATATCAATGCATTAACATGAATAAATAACATCCCATAATCATTTCATTCATACAATAAACGATGACACATAAACAATGTGAATGATAAATGTTTCAAATCCTCTCATAAATATAATTATACGAATGATTTAAGATGCTACCTGTCCAACCTACCCTGCAAGGATAGGACCTCCAAGACACATAAGAAATGCTCAAGCCCAGGTTCCAATTGATTTTAACCATTTAAGGTCTTAGGGCTGGCGACTTTTCTAAGGAACAAGGAGGTGTCTAGTTCCCATAGCCCAACATACACCGCAGTCCAAACTAGCTCATCAATCTCATCTAAGCATCAATTATTCATCATAGTGCAAATAATATTCTACTCTACTTAATAAATCTTCAAGCAACATTGAGTGTAAATGAGTTAGAGGCTTTTACGTAAAGAATAATAACCCAAGGAGAATAAATCAATCTAAATCTCGTGTAACTCAACTATGCATCTTCATATTAAGGAATATCTACTAAGATTATATATGTGTGTGTGTATATATATATATATCAGGAATCTAAAGGCTAAAATCATATATATACATTTGCAAGGAACCACAATAAGATCAATCTTCTTAAGAACTACATTAAATTTAGATTCTACCTTTTATTATGCATCCAAGTTATTAAAATAGTAAACATCAATCATAATATCCATTAGTAAGAAGTCCATTGTTGGAATAACCATTTAAAAGAACTAAGGGGTTCAATCATAGCAAGCAACATGGAAGGATTCCAAGACTACCTTACATTTCCATTGCCAGACTCTATGAGAAGTCAAACCATGATTAAGAATGAGATAAGATAAATTATATGTTATCTTGCATATCCATATATAAGGAAAATTAAATAAGATCAAGTTTTATTTTAACAATAAAAATAAAGAACCCGATGTTGACTTAAAATCCAATTAAAAGAACCAAGGGAAGACCCAACAATAACAAGTAACATATATAAATCAACTATCTACGTATCCATTTAAGAATTAATAAAAACAAGTCTCATTAAACCATAAATAAAGCACTCACATGCTAACTTATAAATCCATTTAAAGGTTTAGTAAGACAAATATTAATTGACCAAAAATAATAATATTCAGAGGCTAAATCACCTATCTATAGTAAGGAACAAGAAGGACTTCCAGAATCTATCCCATCCCCTGATTCAGTGTGCATAAAATTATGAAATTTGTTCCAGAACTCAATCTGGCCCTCCATCCATCACTTAATCCGGTCCTCCATCCAACACTTAATCCGGTCCTCCATCCGACACTTAATTTCTAAAAATTTAAATTAATTTTAGGTGCAACAAAAATGATTTTAATTTTAATTTTATAATTTAGAGGAAGGGACAATAATGGTTGTAGGGTCTGTCAAGAAGTGGTAGAGATAGGTAAGAGGTGATTGATCATGTATACGTTCAACCAATGAAAAAATTCAACTCACCCTTCTACTCTACGATGTTACCACTATTTTAGGACGTGGAAATCAATACAAAATAATTAACTAGAAAAAGGGCAATCAAACACGAACAGGTTAAATGCCATTGTAATTACAAGAGGGAAATTTTTCATACAAAACTTAATTTCACACCTGATATGGGACTTGATCCAACCCTTGATCTAATCCTTGATCCAACCCTTGATCCATACCTTGATCCGTCCTTTGATCCGACCCTTCATCCATCCTTTGATCTGGCCCTTGATCCACACATTGAAACAAAACTAAATTTCTCATAATTTGAATTTACAATTTCAGGAAGCGAATTGATTTCAAAAGTGGTTAAACTTTAAGGAAAGGTCAGGAAATGACTACAAGTAAACTCAGGAGGTCAATCTATAGTTATATCCCCCAACTTCATTCTCAAATTATAATACTTTGAAATTAAAATTCAGAAAAAAAGTAAACATAACATAATCGCTCAATCAATTTCTGATTTTTTTTTCTAAAAGACAGCAAGGGAAATCCACTACTACAGAGTTGAAAATCGTGACAACAAGACTAAAGAACGTTTTTAGAATCTTCTACAGGTTTGGGAAACATAAATCCCCAATTTCGTTTTCCAGAAAATTAGAAACCAAATCTTAAAATTTAATCAATCGAGTGGAAATCACTCGTAAGACCCTACAGGCTGGTAAAACCAAATTACAATAGACCTGCAGTGAGCCAACAACTATTGATCAAAATCTGGACTAGGGGTCAAAATTTAGCTCAAAAAACAAAGTTCTCAGAATTGCCTCAAAATGAATGGGTGCGTAGCCCTCATCGTCACGAACCCAACGCAACTCGTTTGGGTTCAAACGGACGTTGGATGAGAGAGATATTGCATTATGTTCGAATCATCAAACAGGCAAAAAAAAAAGGGAAGATGACTGTACAGTCCATATGGATGATGACGTGGCATGTCCATATGATGATGTGGCAGATCTAAATTGGCAGAGCCGTACGACACATGGTGTGTGTTGAGTTGGCAGTTTGAACGAATCATTTGATGACACGTGGCATTATTTTTGCAAGTGGTTTGGTGCCACGTGGCCCAGTCGTGGGCTGCCACATGGCACCCTGTTATTGGGTTGTTTGGTTAAAAGTTATGGAGTCCATCGGACTCGACCCCATGACCTCCACCTTTGTCCAAAGCTTTAACAAAGTTCGACCAACCGATGCACCACAATATGTGTCTTGTTAAATATATGGTTTATAATATATTTAAGTTTGATTTATGTGTGCTTTGGCGTGGGGTTCAAGCTGGGGCTTAGCCCCAACCCGCGATTATGTTAACAATACCATATGCCCTGTTCACAAGTTTTGCACGTGCATATTTCATTGGAGTCCAGCCCTTAGTTTTGGGTGCTAATACATATGACCCGACCTCTATACAAACACGCAGGAATTGGTTTTTAAAACAGTTATACAACCATTCGACCGACACTTGGCGGTTTTTCATTGGTTCAAAACTCATCCCTTTTTGTATTTGCGCGAGGTCACATGGTGACCCTTGTGTCCACGGCTTATGTGGTTTGGGGGCCTATTTCCATTAACGGTTCGACAATTTGACCATTTTTGCGGTTACGCGTGTGTGCTAGGTTTTAGCATGATTTGAAGCACGTGAGCTAGGTAGGCCACACAAAGGTGCGTTTTGGCGAACCAGAGACAACAAGTTTGAAGGAAGAAAATGACAGGAGGCCTATCTTCTTCATTTTTTGGCCAAATGAGGTGCCGAGGGGTTTTTGGATGTTCTGAATCCATTGGAACTTTTTTCACAAGCATTTGAAGACTTCTTTTGTAGGTTTTTAACCATTGAAGTTTCAGAGAGCTCAAGGGAGCTTGAAGCCCTCATTGATTGAGGTCATGCTCAGATGAGCCCATGTCTATTTTATGTGATTAAATAATCATTTTTGGCTAATTATTATGCTCTGAACACTTTGGGATAGGTTTTACATCCATTTGAGGACTTTTACAGGTGTTTTTTCCACAAGGAATCTCAGGGAAGCTTAAGGCCACATGTAGAAGAGGTCATGCCTAGATGAGCCATGATCCGTTTTCAGAGTTTTATTAGTCATTTCTAGGGTTTTTATGTATTCTGAACCCAATGGTATAGTTAGTATTTCCATTGGATTTGAGCAACATATTTTAAAATAATATTTAACAAATTAATCCCAGAGAGCCAAGTCCATTGATGGAGGCTCAAGGAGATGTAGCCCAGAGAGGGGTGAACTCCTTTATCATGTTGTTCTTGTTGTGAGTGTTTGTTGGTTATTATTTGATGCAAGTTATTTTTGTTGTTGTATTTATGAAAACAACATATTTAATCTTGCAAAGACCTCACACATAAACATTTAAAAGAAGAAGCATAAACTTGGCACATAATCTATCTTGCATATTTTAACACATTGAGCAAGGTCCTGTAAATTTTTATTTTAATGAAGTAGAGGGTGCTTGCATAACATAACAATTCAGCCCCCTATTTTCAGATCAACTATCCATTCCATAACTGATAACTCTGTCATGAATTTAATTTAGGCCTTTAAATAATTTAAGCAGGGACCCAAAATAGGTCCCAACACGCATATAATTTGGCAACGATTAGACCAAATCTATGTTTTTGTATGTGCCAATGATTTTTACGAGGGCCACATGAGTTTCTCATTGGGAAATGCAAAAGGTTAAAGCATACCAAAATCTCCCTGAATTATGAATAAGGAAATAAAATAGAGATAACATAAAAATTAAAATTGGGGTTCTATTCAGGTTGCAAAACCACACAGATTAAATTCATAATCAATATAAATTTATGAACCACAACCCAATTCCTTTTCCAGAATATTCATTTATTACATAGTGAATTATGAGGAACTGCAATTTTGTTTTGGGTAGTTGGTTGATCATGAAATGTAAATTTAAAAATTGATATGGAGCAAATGACAACGACTACCCTTTTACATAGTGAATGTGAATCTACAAATTTGTTGAAAAAGATTCAGCTAGACAAAATAATAAGGACTCTTGCATGCTACTCAAGCAACGATCCAGAAGAATCGTTTTCTGTATAAACCTATCTACTAACAGTCATAAATTTATTTAAGCACAGTTCCTTGAAAATATAGATAACAATGAGCACGAAGAATCTAAATGGATTAAAATTTAGGTGTCATAATAAAGAAAATTGATTTCTTAGCAGGATATGGTAATGCAATGAATACCAATTTCACTTTATGTATGTATATATTTTAAGCCATCAAGGAGTTGGTCTATTCAGATTCATAATTCAACACATATTACAACAATTTATAAACTTTGTTAACAATTAGAATCTAAAGCAATTAATAGTTCCCAGATTAACAATTCAAGCTAGGTATCCCAACTCCCAAAAGAAAAATCAGTCAAGAAAAATCTGGTAGCATAACCTTACGCATACCAGTCGTGATTATTTCCTCTTATCCCCCATTACTTTTATAGAGTTATTCTTAGTGACACTTTGCAATTGCACGTTAAATTCGTTTTTACTAAAATTAATTAGAAAAACCTCTCCCTCATACACTTGTCACCCAATCCCTTAGTTGCACCAACAATTCATTTAATTAATTAAATTATTTTTTTAATTTCCCTCACCCACCTAAAATCATTCCTAAAAATTCTCCTTGTTGTCCCTTTATTCCCTCAATTTCCTTTAATGATTGACACCTTTCTTAAAGCTTAGTTGAGTTTTATTTAGGAAAGTTCTCTAGACTAGATTCCTTTCTATGTTCCACATCATTTAAATTCCCCTTTTTGTCTAAGTTCCAAATTAGCATGTCTTTGCACTTAAACAATAATTAATTCTTAAATAAACTATTTCTCCTTTAAATTCTAAATTGATTTTTTTCTTCATCCACCCTTTATTAATTTCTTTATTAATTTTTAGTCCTCATACGCTACTTAGACCTGGGCTTAGAATTTATTTTTTTAAGGGAAAAATTATAATTAAATAAACTTTACTCATACCATTTATTTTAACGATGAACACATAAAAATAAAATACTATTTTCTAGGTACCTAGGTTCATTGACTCACCAGTGTTAAAAATTGTGTCGTGCCCTTTAGGACGCACTACGTGCTCCAAGGGTGCCACTCGCCTTTATTTGTGTTTCATTTATGTGACGTGCCCTTGAATATGCTCTACATGATCCAAGGTTGTGACTCACTTTTTGACTAATTTTGCTAGACGTCCAACCCTTGGAGTCAATACTCCATCAGGCGACCTTGTGGGAGACTAAGGGATTCTAAGGAATAACAACCCTTCCTTATTGCATGCCCCTTAGAATATTTGTGAGCAACTTTCTCAATCTTCCCTCAAGGCATCGTGAATATCTCAAACTAGGTAATCGTTAACCTATAGTTAGAGCCATGACGAAAATGCTAGTAGGATGTGGCAGGGTTGTTGCCACACCTCTCCCTCAATATCTCTAGTTGTTGTGCATGGGGCCTTTACTCCTAATGTGAGTATGATTAGAAAGAAATTGTCATACTGCATCCATCAACGAAACATGTCAATGATCCATAAACAACATAATAATATACCTAGTCATATCTCACATATGAAATAACAGAAATACTCAAACCATATACAGTCCACTCCCTGACTCGATCTAGAGTCCAAGGAGGTCCACCGATGCCATCGACATCCCCAATCTACCAAGTGTCCTCCATACTCAGGAGAAACCCATTAATATCACTTGTCTATACATATATAATCAAATAAAATATCATCATATCCACAACATCATCATCATAATCCATAAGTTAAACAAACAATCATATAATGAACTAGATCACTTGCATGCAAGTGTCCTCAAAGAATAAGTCAAATCATGGGTGCGCAAGAGCAATATGTTACAGAACCAATAACCCCACTGTAATCCTAGCAATGGGAGTGGATAGAAGTCATCAAGAAAACAAATCACAATCCAATCGTGTTTGCACATGTATTGCTTATTTACTGAGTTATGATATCAATTTATTTATCTCAATTCATGTAAACTATGCTTTGAAAGGAAGTCTAATACCAAAATAAATAAATAAAAATGGTCCTTTGTAATCCTCCAACCTTGGCAAGGTTTGATGGCTCCCTCCCATTAGAGAATTACCTCTATTATATGTAATTCCTCATTGCACTATTTTACCACACATTTTTATGTAGATCTCTATTCGTTACTAATAAAAAAAACATTAGTAAAATAGAGAATTCAAAAAACATGCTTATAAAGGTGAGTGTAATCTAACCTAGATCTCTTTTAGGAATATTAGAATAGGATGTTGTTGAGTATATTTCAACCCAACCTATGGTTCTATTTGAGTGACCAATTGACCTTATTTGATGGACTAACTAGACCATTTGGAATAGTCATTGGATTTTGTTGGATATCAATGGAAAGGTCAACTTAGTTAACTAAATAACTAAAGGGGTCCTAATGAAACAAGAGGGATTGTCCTAAAGAAGAAAATCATACAACTACTAGCCCATATATTTGGAACAACCTACCCACTAGGACCCCTGTTGGTGATCATACTTGACCTAGTGAACTATATTTCAAGGAGATATGATTGAACATCAAGTATAAATAGACTATCTCATAAATGGACAACTATCAAGGAAAGGGGAATGAAACAACAAGAAGTATGATGTTTCTGAATTTTACATATGGGTTTAATAAAAAATACCAATGCTAAATGATGTCCTTAGACACCACATGTTCCTACTGAGATAGTTTTTCTCTCATCTATATTTTTCATTCTCTTTGTTCTTCAACATAGTGTTAGAACTATGGTTGAATAATTGATTCTAACAAGTGTTGATTGAAATTTGTTAGGAATCTATAGATCTTAATTAATATATCATTGTAAAAATTGTTGGACCCTATGACAACACAAGAATATCATTAAGTAGTTTTTTAGTTCTCTTGAAGAAGTCATGTATCTAGAAAATGGATTGACTTGTTTCTTAAGTTGTAGGTGATGGAAGATATGGTAATGTTGTCACTAAAGTAGAAACATAATTTTGTTTTTTTGTAATAACTATGGTTTGGGAACAATATATAAATAATCTTCTAAAAACAAAACCACCATGGAAGTTTACTAAGACTACAATACCCAAACCTTAACCAAATCGATCAAATAAAGGTAAGAAATACATTGGCCTTGATTATTTTTGCATAATATTGATTGGAGAATAGGAAAAGTTTCATGAGGAAGGAAAGTTGCATGATAAGTACTAGGCTAAGCTCACTAAGAAAATGATAACTAGGATGAAATGGAAACCCAATTTCTGAGAAGATTGATTAAGGAAAGAGTTGTGAAAATCGAAAGAAACAAGATGGTGATGATCAATTGAGATCCAAAAAATAGAAAAATGGGAAAACCCCTATTTTTTGTGGGAAACCAATGCATTTTTAAAGGGTTTTCTAAAATAATATTAATGACCTGTTAAATAAGGTTAAAGATCTTGAGGTTGAATGCTAACCTCTAGAAGATAAAGGTAATGGTAATTGTACTTTTCATGTTAGTATTTACCTCTAATTGCGTGCATGTACTTTTTACAATGATCGAAAATGGATCTACATAGGCACTATATGAATTTATTTATGTGTTATATGGGGGGAGATTAGAATTTAGGACATCTCAAAGATAGTGTTTATTTTTTCAAATTCTAGTCATCAACATCTAGAACATTTTAAGGGCCTTGTCCTAGATGATGGTTTCTAATGGATTCCCTCATCAAAGGTCTAAAGTGTTATTCTCATTTATATATTTCCAACAAGTTATTGTGCACCTAAAACAAATTTTGTAAGAAACAATTATGGCCCCAACAAGGTAACAATGCAAATATTCCACACGTGTCTAAGTGATAACCATGTGATCTCACCATAATTAGAATATGGGTAGTTAGTAATGTGTGTGAATACAATGGATAATTTGAGAATCATAATGGAGGTTCCAATATGGTTTTTAAACCCTAATTATAGCTATCAAAAACCCAATAGAATGGGGAAAATGTTTCACTTTTTCATTGGTTTTCGATTATTCCATAGTATGAGAAAGAGTGTGCAAGAGATACTAAAAGAGAAGAGAGATAAAATAATATTTTAGAGGAATATAAAATACCATAAGGTATTTAATATTCACATTAATCTTGGACTTCTTTATAATGTGTATTTTAATCTCTATAACATAGTATTACAGAAGGTAGAGTCTTTCACTAAATTCTTGTTTTCACTTATGGGTTTCTACTACAAATGTTTGTTATTAATTGTATGCATTTTTTTTTGTGGTATATTTCATATGTCATAATAGTTAAATCTAAAAATGATTTTTTTTATTTATGTTAAGAATTAAAATTACAACAACATAGTTGCATAGTCAAGCATAGACTCATTGTAGTCATTTCAAGTTAAGATTTGTATTCGTGAACCAATCATTCGAATATCCAAGTTTGTTTACATATGATATTGGTATGAGAGAATGTTTATTTAGACATTTTTTGTTTGAACATAGTGTATGATTACTCAATTTAGGAAATCCAAATCTCCACTAGAGATGTAACATGGAATTTTATTTAGTACAAAACACACCCTAAAATTCTAAATTTTTGGATACCACCTTTTATTTGATTTTTGTAAAGATATTTCACATATTTTGAGTTTTATTTTTTTATTTTTATGCATCTCATATAGCTTAACAAGTGTTTTGTCTTAGAGGAAAAATAAAAAATAATACAAATCCAAAAATAAACCAAGTTTAAAATGATAAAAAAATTATATCAACGAAGTTTTAAAAACTCTAAGAGTACTAGACAAACCATTTTGTAGGTCGTCAATGAAAAAAATAAATTATTTTGGAGAACACCGAAATATTACCATGTTTTTTTAAAATCTTCGATGATAATTTGTTTTTTTAAAAGACCCAATAGAAAAGTCGAGTTTTTTTAAAGATTTAATAGAGAACAGACATTGTTTTGAAAGATCTAAACAAAAACAAAAAAAATATTGGAAAGTGCTGAAAAAAAAAAAGGTTTTTCATGAGCACTGAAAATTTTTGTTAGTTATAAAAAATACCCTTTCGTTGTTTTCATAGGAACCTTTGATTCCAAACTCTATTTTAGGCATGCCTTATACAATTGGAAATGTTTCGTCTTTATATACAACTTTGTAGTTATAAGTTTTCCTTGATTTTACATTGTTTGTTTCATATTTTTGGAATAAAGATATAGTATGGAAAAAACTAATGATATTTTCACAATAAATTTAAATTTGATCCTTGTTTGAGAATTCCTTAAAGAATTATAAAGGAATCATCAATATATACAACATTTATTGTAACGACCCTCCTTGTTACGACAACAAATCCCGAGACAGGTGCAAAATTATTTTTTTTCTTAAAGTGTGCCCGCGCGTGAAGAAGAGACAACCTTCTCTGCAATACGTCAACACTCGAACCAACAAGACACAAGTAGGATGAACACAATCAAGACGACCCGACATATCACAGTGACAACAAGAAATAAACTCCCCCTGGACATAAGGCGTGCAACTAGCAACTGTAAGCAGGAACAGACACCAGGGGTTAAGTACAATACTGCCACATAATGAAAGGATCCAACAGTAGAGTCACAGTAGTGGAACTGTGCCTTTAAACATCCCGAGACTACTGATACGGCTCAGAGTGTGTCGCAAGAGTGGAACTGTGCCTTTAAATAGCCCGAGACTCTTGATATGGCACTGGATTCCTTCCACCGGATTTACACACAGACACAACTACTAAGCTACAAGAGGTGTCTATATCCCACCCGACACGAACATACTACGCAATACAATACCACCCAGTACTACAAATCAGGGACAGGCAGTAAGCACAAATGCTTGCATTTTTCTATTAATCGCCACAAGCGAGCATGACATCATACCATAATGGTAAACCCCCAACATTACATTCTCCTTGTTAACTTGCCCTCCCTACCCATTTATTACCATACATTCTAATAACCTAACAACCATAGCATTGCAATTTAGACATTATCATCAACGCTTCAATTTAAACGAAGATTATCTTGGCAATTTAAACTCCATCATGAACATTCAAGTAAACAATCATTAACACTACGATGGGCCTCATTATTAACATTGCTAATTAAAACAAACATTCATCTTGCAATTTAACTTGTGTTACCATGGCAAACTAAGCAAATATTAATATTGCCGTGAAGAATTATATTTAGCAATGTAGTTGATCAGTATTATCCTTGCAATGTAACCAAGTACCAACGTTGCACATTTAACCAATATTACCATACCTTCCAGTAATCTAACAAATAATAGAATTGCAATACCTTAAGTTAACATTAACACTTCAATTTAGCCAATAA
Organism: Picea sitchensis; assembly: GCA_010110895.2. NCBI lineage: Eukaryota > Viridiplantae > Streptophyta > Pinopsida > Pinales > Pinaceae > Picea > Picea sitchensis. Next base: position 15,201 of record SNQJ01S0038431.1, on the reverse strand, counting down.
TAACATTGTGATCTAAACATCATCACGAACCTTCATTTAACAAATATTAACCTCGCAACTTAAGCATCCCCATCAACATTGCAATTTGAACAATTACTCTATATTGTAATTCAACCCACATTAACATTCAATTACTAGCATTCATATTGTAATTAAACATTTAACATTAACCTTCCATTCTAATATGAACATGGCAATTAAACCCACTACTTAACCTTGCCCTTCAACGAGTATTAACTTTTCCATTAAATAATAATAACATTGCAACTACACAATAAGTAAACAATCCCTTAACAATGCAATTCTACCAACATTACCATTCAATTAAATCATATTAGTATTTCAATTAAACAATTACTTAATACTGCAATTCAACTAGATTTAACATTCCATTAAATAATACTAATATTGCAAATTAATAATTACTTAACATCGAAATTCCACCCGCATTAATACTCCATTTATAATACGAACAGTTGCAAATGAACCATTACTTATCGTTGCAGTTCAACTGGTATTAACATTCCACTAATAATATTAATTTTGCAATTGAACAATAAGCAACCAAATTCTTAACATTGCAATTTCTCTAGAATTAGCATTTCATTAATAATATTAATCTGGCAATTTAGCAATTACTTACATTTGCAGTTCCACCCAGCGTTAGCATTTTAATTTAAATAATATTAATTTTGCCATTTAGGCAAGTACTAACTTTGCCAATTAACAGGTATTAACATTGCAGCTTGTGCGCCATCGTTAACATGGCTTTCTAAATAGTATTGACTTAAATAAAACCAGGTTAACACAAACGGAATCATCATTTATTGTTTTTGTCAGTTTAAACCCTAATTTAAGTAAAACAAGGTTATCCTGGCAATTTAAGTGCCATTCTCAACTCAGAATTTAAAACATGGAATCTAGGGTTCTCAGGATCCTCGACCAACGCGCAGGTCAGAGCTGCATCCACGCCGAGGTAAGGGAGGAGGGATCGCATGTGCCACCGTCTTCTACAGGTGTGCTTTTCGAAGGGACAAGGGAACACGCCAGTGAGGGCATCGACAATCTGCTGGCAAATGCCGCAGAAGGTGAATTAACACGCAAAATTATGAAGGGCAAAAGTAAAGATCCGGTTCAGTCTCTTGCAATCAAAATCAGCGCATTAACTGCTTACAACGTCTACTCAGGCCGCACCCATGCTAGTCTGGAATTTGACGTTCTAGAGAACATGTTTCTTTTGTCTTGAAGAATGTGATTGATAGGCCATCTATAATTTAGCACGTAGAAACATACAGGACTTAAAACAATAAAACCATCGTTGGCATTTGCATAATCTGTTACAGTAATTCTGAATTGGTGTGGAATAGTTTAGGGTTCAAATATTTTCTCAAAAGTGTGAGGGTGGTTCAATTGATTACTCTTGGAGCGCTCATTACTGGCATTCCTCTTCATTCGAGCAGAATCAGTGATAGGCCCTGAATTGGAGATCTTCTCTGCCTATTTAATTAAAAAATTTATGGTTGGAAAAACAACTTTTTATTTTAAATTTTATGTACATTTTAACTATAAAATTTTATTTGGAAATCAGAATGGAGCATCAACCAAGTGGGATGGATTTTTTTTATTCGAAGTTCTCTACCATTTTATCATCAACTTGATTCCACTATTAATCATATCATAACTGAAATTGCAGATTCTAGTTCCGCTACCTAAAACCAATGCAGAATTTAAGATAGGCTTTCGCTGATACTTTTGGGCGACTAAAGTGTACATACAAGGAGGCTACTTGAAGAGTTAGTCAGATTAACTCCTTCCTAACTCAACCACATTGCTACCTGATAGGAACTAACAGGGAAGGAATTGCAAGGTCTCGGCTCCAACCATATAACCTATTAATGATAGGTTATCTAATAAATATGAAAAATAAATTACATTTGACAGAATGTTAAAAAGTAAAAACAAAAATAATTCACAACGTCAAATCCAGGCCTGCGTGCTACGACCAAACAAGAGATTCATTCCAGCGGCACGAGGGTTCCAATATTTGCATACGCTGGCGAAGGTAAAGGAGAAATTCGTGGGATAAGTTGTTCAGAATACATGTAGATGTATTTGGGAAGAAGAAACGTAGGTTGCTTCCATAATTGTGTCTAAGAAGATTTCAAATGTTTCAGTGTAAGCATCCCCGAATCTGTCATAAACTTACAACATTGGGGATCTCTACGCCGACCAGAACCTGAAACACTAAAACCCTGAGCAGGACGTGAATGTGAATTCCACAATAACCTGTATTCAAGGTGGGATTTGAATAATCCTTATTAACCGCTCAAAAATTTAAATGACTCAGGACGCAGATTGATTGAATAGCACGATTACTGCATTGAAATTTTCAACCTTGCAATTGCCTACTTTTGACGCAAATTTGCTTAAAAGCAATCAGAAATCCTTGAACGAAAACATGAGGTATATTACTCCTTTACCAGGACGAATTATCAGTAGTCAAATAGTGAAATGCAAGTGACAACAAGATGATAAAACGAAATGCCCGAGCCCTTTTACTGGGACGAATAGGTAGTAAACCTAAAAATGACTTGCCCACAATTAACACCAACTACCCACAGAATTTGTAATGCCCCATCACTGTAAAAACGCCCCCATTACTGTAAGGAAAATGCCCATAAACAAATACGGCGACCATAAACCCCCAAACAAATTTACCAGGAATTATAAACTGAGCCATGTTTAAAAGAAATGAAATAATCATAACCCAATACTATTATCAACCCTAAAAACTGTACCAAATAAAAAAAAAAACGAATTCACCATCACCCAAAACCATTTGCCAGGACCCTAACACTGTACCAAAATATGAAGGAGAAAAAAAAAAGAGGGAGGGGCGAAATAACCATTAAAGCTTCCAGTTTACCAGTAACCATTAAACTACAGATTTTCACATTAGCCATTAAATCTACAGCTCATAAACACGCGCAACAAGACAGAAACGCCTAGAGATTTACATACCTGTGTCCTTAACGCTTGCAGCAAATGATTCTTGTGCTCCTGCCGCTCCTACTTGCCGACCGCAATGAACTCACCGGTACCTCCCAGCCAAACGCTAGGGGTATTCTTCTTCCCCCTCAGCCCCGCGAGACGCAAAGGGGCCACACACAATCAGAGAGTAACTAGCTCCTCAGCTCGCCTCCAAGGCTGAGCTACCACTCAAGTCTGCTGAGAATTCCCAACTCCTACCAGCAATCAGTCAGTCTCTATTCTCCAGCATAACAATCCAATCTCAGCAAAAAGGCCCCCTCTTTTCCCCTCTCCCATTCTTTTATCTAGCCTCAAACCCTAATTCTCTTTTCTTTTAGGTTCCCCCCCCCTTTCCCTTTTGAATTTCTTACTTTTCTTTTTAATTTATTTTGTTTATATTATTTTCTTTTTCTTTTCAAAAACACAAAGAGTATGTGCGCTCAAAATTCATTTCCTTTTAATTTTTTTACATGCTTAACCTTATTTGTTTACAATTGTTTATAATGTAAATATACATATATATATTTTCATTTTCTATTTATAAGCATGAATTTATCTTTGTAGTTTATCATTATCCATCATTTGATTTACCATTAATATATATGTATATATAGGATAATGAGAGATTAAGGCGATGGCAAATCAGTAGGGGAAAAATAAATGTATCACATAAAACGAATAAAGAGGAATTACGGGGAGTGATGGCGATATAGTAGTGTGAACTAGACAAGTAAAAGGGAGATGGATACTGGAAGATCTAGGCGATGGAGGATAGTTTTATTAAGTAGACAAGGATAAATAGAGGGTTATGGTCTGAGTTTTTTTTTTTTTTTTTTCTNTTTTTATTTTTCTTTTCAAAAACTCAAGAGTATGTGCGCTCACTTTTAGTTTCCTTTTATTTTCACATGCTTAACTTTATTTGTTTATAATTTGTTTATAATATAAATATACATATATATATTTTCATTTTTCTATTAATAAGAATGCATTAATCATTGTAGTTTATCATTATCCATCAATTAATTTACCATTAATTTATCTGTATATTTAGGATTAATGACAGATTAAGGCAATGGCAAACCAGTATAGGGGAAAAGTACATGTATTACAAAAACGAATAAAGAGGAATTACGAGGAGGGATGGAGATATAGTAATGTGAACAAGACAAGTAAAAGGGAGATGGATACTGGAAGATTTAGGCAATGGAGGATAGTTTTATTAAGTAGACAAGGATAAAGAGAGGGTGATGGTCTGAGTTTTTGTTTTCTTTTTTTTTTTGAATTTTCATTTGTTAAGGCCACACTAAAATTTCCCCCTCGGTTTCTAGAAGGTCTTAGGCTTAGGGTTTAGACTCTAAGCTAGGCGACGATTGGTCAAGGGTAATGCTTAAGGTTTTATTCAGATGATGATGACTGAGGGCTAATTAGGATGACTCTTTCAACCACCTTTATTGCGACGTGCCCTTCAGGTCGCACCACGTGCGCCAAGGGTGCCACTCGCCTCTGGAATTTCTTTTGGCGACGTTCCCTTCAGGATGCACCATGTGCTCCAAGGGTGCCACTCGCCAACTGAGTTTCTTTTGTGCGATGTGCCCTTCAGGATGCACCACGTGCTCCAAGGGTACCACTCGCCAACTGAACTGATTGGTAGACCTCTATAACCCCTGGAGTCAATACTCCGCCAGGTGAACTAGTAGGAGACTAAGGGCTCTAAGGAATAAGGCCCTCGCCTTATTGCGCACCCCTTAGAATCATCGTGTGCGACTGTCGCAGTCGGCCCTCACGGCATCGTGGGTCCTCTCGAACTAGGTAATCGTTAACCTACAGTTCGAGCCACGGTGGGAGTGCTAGCAGGCAGTGGCAGGGCTGCTGTCCACCCCTCTCCCTCAACCTCTCTGCAATCGTGTGTGGCCCCTTTACTCCATATGTGAGTCAA
>SNQJ01S0038430.1:260407-294550 GCA_010110895.2 Picea sitchensis | reverse complement strand
CTCAATGGATATAAATGGGAGACCCTTGCTCTCTTATTTATACTCTCCAAGTAGCTTCCTCTAGAAGTATCCACTTAACCACTTTGTCCACTTAGCCACTTTGTCCACTTAACCAACTTTGTCCACTTAGCCACTTTTTCCACTTAACCATTTTGTCCTCTTAGCCACTTTGTCCACTTAACCAACTTTTTCCACTTAGCCACTTTTTCCACTTAACCATTTTGTCTACTTAGCCACTTAACCAACTTTGTCCACTTAGCCACTTTGTCCACTTAACCATTTTGTCCACTTAGCCACTTTGTCCACTTAACCAACTTTGTCCACTTAGCCACTTAACCACTTTGACTACTTTATTATTTAAATAATTTCTCTTTACTCAAAACTTCTTGTTGCAACTAACTTTTATATAGTTATTCAATTCATAGCTTCTTTTCCCTTAACTAACTTCTTCTTGCAACCACTTTATTATTTAATTTATTTCTTGGTCAACCACTTTGACTATTCAATATTCTCATCACAACTACTTTACCATAATTACCAACTCACAAATTTTTGTTGCAACTAATTTATTTTTAATTATTTTCTTAATGCAACAACTATACCCATGAATAACTCCTAGTTTCACCCACTTTGACTAGTCAACTTCTTCTAGGAGTTTCTATAGAAATTTGACTTCTTTGACCTTCTAAGGGCTTCTAGATATCTCATGAGGGTTCTCCAACTTCACAAGGCCATAAATCTCTAACCATGAGGAGTTATGTGACGTTCCACATATCACCAGAAATGACATGACATGTAATATCCATCTAGAATAGTCTTACCTGTAAATTCACTGATCTTCATGCCTTTATACCTCAAAGAGACTTGGGTCCCTTACCCATGCCTTTGTGCTACCAGAATTCGCTACCAGGCTTCTCCAAGGGTTGACATCAATCTAAAATATCACTCTCCAATGGTTGACATCAATGACAACCAAAAATCCATACCAACTATCACTGAACCTAAGCTAATTGTCTGACAATCTCCCCCTTTGGCATTGATGACAACACCAACATTGATGGCAACACCAACATTGATGGAAACACTTAGTCATGATAACATTCATGCTTATAATCCTCATCCATGTTTTTATCTCTCTCCCTTTGACATCAATGGAAAAGGGTGTCTCCCTTTGGGGTTTCTCCCCCTGACTGAACTCTCCTTGGGGTTTCTCCCCCTATCTACATGCCTTTGATTTTTCTTTGTGTTTATAAGCCTCTGATTACTCTCTCTCCCTTCATATCAATAATATCTCCCCCTTTGACAAAGGGTATCACTCTGATACAACACTAAAGTCATATCACTCATTGTTCCCTTGTGACAATCTCTCCCCCTGGAAATGTGCCTATGTTCTCTCTCCAAGCATCTAACTCTATATCCTACATCCGATGAATCTAATCCTCTGGAATCATACCTCTATTCTTACCTCCTTGTCTAACAACGTATATGAATTATATTTATACCTATCTTTTTGTTTATGTTTCTCTCTCTTGACTTCTCTGCAAGATGTTGTGTAGAAAAAATATAAATCTTCTTGTACCTGTTTCCTTTTGGAGTTATTGTCCATTGGTGCTTCCTTGTGTAATCAACTGACATATATGAAAATAATTCAAGAATAATCTTTCAAATATCCCTATGTAATTATCATCCATTATGATAATGTTCCTTTGCCTCTGAACCACTCTCTGAACCAATCTATGAATCCATGCTCTCGTCCATTGTCATATATCTTTACAAACCTGCTAAGTGTTCATACGAATCCATCTCTGCCCATACTTTCCAAGACTCTGCTACACAACTATCCATAATTTTGACTCATATGTCATTGTACTATCATGACGTATTCACTACTACAACAGATTAATCTATCATATTGTACTTCTGATAACTGACTACTCTGAATTTGTCTACTCAAATTCTGCAAGGTGCTTGAAGGATGGTTCTCTGGTCTATCTCAGCTACCGCATAAATTCCCCATGTCTATTATTCATATTACCTAGGATTCTCTAAGCCAGATGGCTCAAAACAATTCCCGCTCTGATGCAGATTCATCATCATCTTCATCGGTAGATTCATCATATCTATGAACTCTGACTTCTTTCTTTCTGTTTGTGGATTCATCTTTCACTACAATACTTGAAAGTACAATCTGTTGAACCTGTTCCTTATTTACCTGTCCTTCTTTTCTTTCATTTATTTTCCAAACCTATATGTATCTAACATCTTTTCTTTTCTCTGCAGATTTTTCTTCATCTCGTTTTATTGCCAATCTTGCGATCTCTGGGACCTGGTCTTTGTTCACCTATTCTTCTCGTTTTCTTATCAATACTTTCTTATATCTAAAATCAGTTTTCTCTTTCATGGAAGTATCGATCATGATTCTACAATCACGACCTATGTGTCCATAGTTATGAAATTTGTAACATTCAATGTTACGTGGGGCCACATAGGCATTTCTTGATTCAACATTTCTTTTATAATCCTTGCAATCTGCAACCTTATGTCCAAATTTAGTACAATAAAAACAATGACCATAAAAGAAATTTGCATACCTGGGACTGAATGATGTTCTTTGTGGCATAGTCCTTCTGAACTTCTGCCTTGACTGATCATGATCATGATTGAAGCTTCTTTGTGGCTTGAACATGGATGGTATTTTTGAAGATGTACCCTTATTAGTTTTCTTAGATTCTGGTTGACCGTGATTCCTTCCTTTGAGTGCTTTTGCATAAATCTTGCTCTTTTCTTCATTCTTATTTTCTAGCAACCTATAGTGATTCTCTTCATTATCTACAACTGATACAGATGTTTCTGTCTCTTCAAAGTTCTTGTTGAGCTTGATGATTTTACTTCTTAATGTGACAACTTATTCTTCAAGCTTCTCAACCTCTTCTTCTTTCTTTAATATATGAGACTTCATGACTTCTTCTATTCTCTTCGCTTCTTCAAGATGAATTTTTAATATGATTATTTCTTCTTCAAGTACTTTCTCTTCTTGACCAAACTTTGACTCACGTTGGTTTAGATCGTTAGTTCTTTCCTTAAGACGATCTGTCAATATCTTATCTCTCATTTTTTCTTCTTCCTTCTATGCTACTATGTTGGCTTCCAAATACTGTTTTTGATCTTTAAGATTTTCTTCGATCTTTCTAGCTTCTTCTAGCTGAGTTCTTAAGTTCTTGATCACCTGTTGGGCTTCTTAAAAAATGTGAACACTTTCCTTTTGTTTCATCAATTCTTTCTTGAGTGACTTGCTTTCTTCTCTTTCTTTTCTTAGTTCATCTAAAGCACTGATCAATTCTTCTTCATAATTGTCTTCTTTTTCAATTAGTTTTTCTGTCTCATTTCCTTCATGGAATTCCATTTCAAGATGCCCAGGTTTTTCACAATTAAAGAAAAACAACATACTTCTGTTGACTATGTACTCTTCCTCTTCTGAATCCGTTTGACATGGTGAACATATTTCTTCTTGATCTATACATGCATCTTCTTTGGCATTTTCTGAATGTGTGATGGGTGAAGAATATATATATTCATGTAACTTATCCCAAAGTTCTTTGGCTGATGAACATTTACCAACATTTTCTCTTACCGGATTAGGTAATCCTTCCTAGATGAAATCCATTGATATTTTGTTATTATTCTTCAATCTCTTCTTGGCTACAGTCTTTTCCCTTTTTGAACTATCATATCCTATAACAATTGATGGCCAAATATCATACCCTTGTGCCTTTAAAAACACTTTCATCCTTCCACTCCATATCTCATACTTTAAACCATTCTGACCATTAAATAGTGGTACTCCATTCTCAGAATAATCCATGATCTCCTTCCAGTGGTTAAAATGTTTCCTGAAGGAACCTTCTCTGATACCAATTGTTGGATTACTGAGAAGGGGGCCAATTGTTGGATTACTGAGAAGGGGGCTGAATCAATAATGAGCAATTATACCAATTATTAATCCTTTAAACCAAAACGTATATTATTTACTTATTCAACCATGTTTATTTTTTCATCATCAATATATTACTGTATCATAAGCATTAACATTCATCAGTGCATAATAAACAATAACAAACACATCCACACAATGCACAATACACCAATATTTACATGGAAACCCAATGCAGGAGAAAACCACCATTTTTTTTTTTTATATGTCAAGAATTACATTCAAGGAAGCACCAACTTCCAATTCTCCAGCTACAAATGGAAGGAGTCTACAACCCCCTATGTTCTCCAACTACAACCACCTAGTTTCTCAGGCTACAACCTGAGGGAAGCTCCAACTCCCCAATTCTTTGGATACAACTGGAAGGAGGCTACGACCCCCTATGTTCTTTGGCTACAACCAACTAGTTTCTCAGGATACAACCTAAGGGAAGCTCCAACTCCCAAATTATCTAGCTACAACCAAAAGGAGGCTACAACCCCCTATGTTCTCCGGCTACATCCAGAAGGTGGATAAAACCACCAATCCTTTCCCCATCCAACCACCCTGAAATATAAGTAGAATGATGGAACCACTGACACACTATCACTATGAGATATACTGATATAAACATGTACCAATCAACCTGCAACAAACAACCTGTACCAATAATCTGTGCCAACATGTACCAGGAATCAACCTGTACCTCAACTTGCACCATAAACAAGTGCATCAACCATGCACCAAACCTGTACAAATAACCTGTCCAAACAACCTATCACAACAACCTATCTCATCAATCTTATCAACCAAATCAGATCTACTCACCAAGATCAATCACCAATACAACTTTCAACCATATGCACAATATCACCAAGATGTGCCTCAACCAAGCATAACACAACAACTCATAATCATCACCAAGATCAATATGTGCTTCTAATAATATACCAAGACAAGTGTGCTACATCATCTATAAACCATGTGTCAACAATACTACTAACAAGTGCCTCCAACCATCTACCAAGTATGTACCAATCATGCATCAACTACTCATCAACTATGACTCATCAAGATGTACCAACATCATCAACTATACACCTCATGTATGTGCCAACTCATCAACTACTTGTCTCAACCATGTCCCAACATGTACCTCAATCAAAAGCCCTCATCAATTTCATCATCCAAATCTGATTTGTAACTATTAACAAACTTGGTGTATATTATCGCATACCTACAAACCTTCCTTAACTTTAATAACAAGAGACTAGCATTTTCATCAAACTTTACTTTAGTCTCACGTGACTAATTTTGGATTAGTCAACAACCCTAACTTGCAATAATCATAACTATGTACTTGTAATGAATAAATATATGAAAATGGTACACAATGTTCTTCAGTGTCTTATGCAATTCCTCCAGGTTTCACTACTTGGAAGCTCTCAGAAAAGGAGTTATAGAAAAAATGGCATACCTTGTTGAATTCTAGCCTATTCTAGAGATCGAAATTGTAGAAAATGCCCCACATGGAATATTTTTTGTATATGTATCTTAAAATGGTACACAACATACTACAAACTGTATTCTAACCAGTACATTTGGTCTTACTTAATTTGGATCTATTATGAAGAAGTTATGATGTTTTTACCCGAAACACCTGTTTTAGACTAGTTTCAGGACTAACCACAAACCCTATTTTCCACGGAGTGTTACTCCCAAAATAAAATGAACCACAAGACGAAATGTGTATCAAAGTTACTTGGATATGTTTTCTAAACGGTCTCCATATTTAGTGGTATGAATCATTCTAGAATTTTTTTTATTGCGAAAATGGTGAGATGACCTGTAAATAACATACCTTAGAAAGAATCATCAAAAGAATTTATCCTCCCTTGAATTCTGGTCTTCTTTACTTCACCTTCCCTCTGAAATTCCCTTTAGATATCCTTTGTTTACCTCAGTCACTTGTATATATTCAATATTCTCAATGGATACAAATGGGAGACCCTTGCTCTCTTATTTATACTCTCCAAGTAGCTTCCTCTAGAAGTATCCACTTAATCACTTTGTCCACTTAGCCACTTTGTCCACTTGGCCACTTTGTCCACATGGCCATTTTGTCCACTTAGCCACTTTGTCCACTTAACCAACTTTGTCCACTTAGCCACTTTGTCCACTTAACCACTTTGACTACTTTATTATTTAAATAATTTCTCTTTACTCAAAACTTATTGTTGCAACTAAATTTTATATAATTATTCAATTCATAGATTATTTTCGCTTAACTAACTTCTTGTTGCAACTACTTTATTATTTAATTTATTTCTTGGTCAACCACTTTGACTATTCAATCTTCTCATCACAACTACTTTACCATAATTACCAACTCACAAATTCTTGTTGCAACTAATTTATTTTTAATTATTTTCTTAATGTAAAAACTATACCCATGATTAAATCCTAGTTTCACCCACTTTGAATAGTCAACTTATTCTAGGAGTTTCTAGAGTAATTTGACTTCTTTGACCTTCTAGGGGATTCTAGATAACTCATGAGGGTTCTCCAAATTCACAAGGCCATAACTCTCTAACCGTGAGGAGTTATGTGACGTTCAACATATGACCAGAAATGGAATGACATGTACTACCCATCTAGAATAATATTACCTATAAATTAATTGATATTCATGCCCTTATACCTCAAAGACACTCGGGTTCCTTACCCATGCCTTTGTGCTACCGAAATTCTCTATCAGGCTTCTCCAAGGGTTGACTTCAATCTACAATATCACTCTCCAATGGTTGACATCAATGAAAACCAACAATCCATGCCAATTGTCATTGAACCTAATCCAACTGTATGATAGATCATAATCCAAATTCCTCCTAAAGTAGGCTATTAGAGTTGTTATTCTCACTTTTTGGTGTTTTTAGGGTCCAAAATTTGCCTAGCCTAACCTTCAGACACTGCAATTCAACTCTGTGTTGGATGAATTCATTTCAAATTTTTGGTCTGCCATTTCTCTGTGTGCGCACAGGTTTGGGTCTAACAACCGTGTGAACCGCGCAGTTTTGTGCATTGTATACACTCACCAACTGCGTACTGTGCACATTATGAGCGATTGTTTGACTGCATAGCCATGTACAAGTCTTCTTTTTCCATATTGTAAGGATTGGTGAGCCCATTTTCATTAGCTATCTTAGATTTACTTTATGCACTTTGTAAAAGCCACCGAAAAAAGGATTTGGATTCATTCTTGCATAGATACTTAGCCCACATAGTCACTTAGGGGGATAATTTTTTTTTTTTGCATCTTTTACTTCCTTGGTTGCCACGTGGATGGCCTAGTGTAGCATTTGAATCTTAAAGGAATTACAAGTCTTGTTTCTTTTACAATTCATCACACTAAATCGATACTAGGGACTACTTTAAAAATCTTGGAGTATGCTCTTTCCTCTCACCTTAGTGTGACCTTGGAAATTAGAAATAGTGATTGTTCAAATAAATCTCCATCTCCCTCTCAAAATCAATCTTTAGGAGAGGCCAATGCCTCTTTGTTTTCTCATTTCATGCAATTAAATAAACCATTTTAAGAGAGGTCAATACCTCTTAGTTTGCTTATTGAAACATAATCTAAAATATTTGTAAGGGCCCACACATGCCCATATGTGCACAATTTTAGGATAGTTTCAAATTTTCAGAGCAAACAACCTACGAAGTTTAAGTATTTTGTAAGGGCCCATACATGCCCACATGTCTACAATATAGGATAGTTTCAAAGATTTCTTAGATTAGATAACATTCTAGGGAAATTAAAATCTCAAGAGTAAGGAATCACATGTCCACCATGCTAGTTACCTAGGGATTTTTCAATTTTTGCAAGGATATTTTGTGAAAATTAGTAAGATGGAAGTAAGCAAGATTTGTAAAGGACCAAGCGATGTCCACATGTTAAATTTTTTCTCACTAACTTATTGAAAACCATTACACACTTTCACTTCTCACACACAACATCACCACATATTCAAAATATTTTTACTACAGATTTGAAACAGTAGTATTCTCTTCTCCCCTCACCCATAAGTGATCTGGGAGGATTGGAAGGGATTCATTTGCTTAGTGCCAATATTTTGTTCACACCACTTTTAAACAATGAATTTGGTCCATGAACCCAACTTCACATCTTACTTTAACATCCTAAAAGAAACCATAAACAACACATTTTCTAACCTCCACAAGAGGAACACCAAAAGAAACTTGTGTAAGTTATGACTTTGGGGATAGGTATCCAAATAAATCTCCATTTTCCTTTTTTCAATACAACTTATAATGTTGTGAAATAGGGTACCAAAATCCTCCCAATCAAGCATGCCTGCACCATAAGGCAGGGAGACACCCGTGAAGGGTCGAAGGCTGAGGTCCAGTTGTTTTGCGCATGCCTCCTTGGGCCACCCAACCCTTGGAAAGCATTCAACCCGTGCCCGATTTTTTAGGCCGAAAATATAAATTTGGTGCTTGATCGAGGTGACTTAGTGGCTAATTCTAGGTTTTATCTACCCAATGTGGCGGTTCTGGGATGCAATCAAACCTCAATAAGATTTTGAACGGTTGTTGGGAAATATCACCAATACTTTCAGGATATGCCCCCTTCACCCCTCATTATAACTAATTGTTCATCCCTTCACTATCTTCTCTTCAAGTGGGTTATGACCCCACTGTCGAGTGCATTTTTGAAGGCCCACTGTTATTTAAGAGGAATCATGATAGGTCTATTAGGACATTTGCATTTTATTTTATTCCCCCATGCGGATGATAATATCAACCATCTTACATTGTTACTTGATTTATGTATGATTACCATCATTTGATTACATACATTTTTAAAATACATTGTTGAGATAGTGTGTAAAGAACTGGTTTTATTATTTCTCCTCACCACCACTTGCACACATCCACATATATTCTAGCACCATAGGGGAACCAAAACATCCACGTCGGTCTCGATGTTTGAGAAACCTCCCCCCAATTTTAGGAGGTGTCCCCAATTTGGTTGACACATTAGCACAACCATCACACACACCACTAAGTTCCATGATTCTAGGATCATCCTTGCTTGGATCCACCTTGTTGGGCACCAATACCCATAACAACTCACCTTCTAGTCCTCCACCACAAGGAGGTGGAGCCCAACCTTCTTTGTAAGGTACAAACTCCCAACCATCCTCACAAGGAACATCTTCTCAACCACATCATATTATGGCTGGTACACCCCCTTCCATGCCATACTTGGCATCTCCTAACATCCCATACTTGACCAAATTGATGAATGATCCCATATTACATGACCCCACTTGGCCAAATATGCCCATCAAGTTTCCTTTCAATATTCCCAAATTTGAAGGAAAACCCGGAGAAGACCCAGCTAATCACATTACATATTTTCACTTGTGGTTTTCTTCCAATATCATTATAGAATATTTTTTTCACCTACGACTGTTCCAAAGAACGCTCATTGGTCCCTCTTCCAAATGGCATGTGGATGAAAAGTCTAGGACCCACTCAACCTTTGAGTCTTTGGAAAAAATCCTTCTTATCTTTCTTCCAACTCCTAGTGCACCACAACACAGGTTTGGAAATCCTATCCGAATTAAAGCAAACTTCAGCCATCCATATCATCGATCATATTCATGAATGATGGAGAAGAAGAAGTATTTGCAAAGCAGATACCACCCCACAACAATGACTAGACTGGTTCCTCAAATCACTAGTCCCTCTTCTTGCTAAAGATGTCACCACCACTTTCCCTCAAAGTGAAGACAAGGCTATCACAAAGGCCCAATAGTTTGAATTGATTTACTCTCAATTGAGGTATCTTTATACAGTCTTACCCGATGCTCCTCACCCTCTACGATTTGGTCAAGAAAAACTTAGAACATCGCATGTTGTCGATGGGTTAATTGGGTACATGGCCTATACTCACCCACATGCTCAATTGGTACCCACGTTTGGGGCCACTCAATACCAACCCCCGTACGAAGGAAATCCATATTTTCCTCCACCACCACCTCAACTAGTATTCATGGCACCTCCCACCCCATAATGGGAGCACATGTACCTGCACCCTCCACCAACCCATTACATGTACCACACCCAGGCCCATCTTTGACCACATCATATCAAACCAACACTAGTGGGGGCTTCTCCACTTCATAAAATCAGTATGGACCTCCCCAAAATAATCCATAATACCCCTTCTTTGTCCCTCCCCAACCCATTTCCCCACCACATGGACAACATCAGGAATGTGTAAATTTTATCCAACCTTACCCTCTTTAACAAGTCCACATGTTCGAACAATTGAACACATCCAACACCCCTCATCAACCCAACGACAATCAAAGAAAGGGAAAGAATAAAAAGCAGGGCCAAGGGGGAAACCCCCAACAAACAAACCCTCTGTTGGCAGTATTGATTATGTGTTTTCATTGATGGAAACATGAATTAGTCACGAACAAATTTATACAACATGAATCAATCATGAACAAATTTATATAGTTTGTATTAGTGTCAGGATTTCCAATGAGGTCTGTCCATATGTAATGAAGGGTCATTGATGGAAAGAGAATGCAACATAACAACAAGGCTAAATTTCAGGAGAAAAAGTGTATGGTAAATATCATCGATGTAATATTCGATCATTGTCAAGGATCGATGATCTTTGTTATAGGTACATTTTCCAAAGCTCAGAAGAGATAGTGTTTTTGAAGTAGTGCAGGAGATTAGTTTTCAGAAAGAGAATTTTTACAGGTAGAAACCTTTATAAAAATAAAGCAACTGGAGTCATTCATCCAGAATTCAGATTTAAATTTGACCGTTGGATCACAGAGGAAACTTGCATAAAGAAGGATAGAATCGTGGCCGTATGAAGCAACTTAAACCGCCAGATCGTGTAGGAGGAACAATGGTCAAATTCAGAGCTGATTACTTCGGATAAAATTACTCGAAGGAAAAATATTTTGGTCGAAGAGGAAGTCTTGAAGTGGACATGAGTCGTGTGATCTCAGAAAAATTTCGGGAATAATATTGATCGTATGATCAAAATAAAGTGGATGGATAGGATAAGAATGGCCAAGGCACAAAGTTCCTGATTTAAATTGTTAGATAGCATTAGGAAAGATCTCAGCCATTGGATTAAAGCTGAGTAGAAATTGTCAACTCTGGCGCTGACCACTCCAGATAAAATGAGTCTAGAATAGGAAAGATTACTCGGAGGATGAAGTCCCGAAGTCACGACAAACATTGATCTAGAGTGAAATATCATAGTCATGAGATCAGATTTGCGTAGCAACAGCCAACTCCGGTGTTGATCACTCTGGCGAAAAGAAGCCAAGAACAGGTAAGATTACCTAAAGGCTGAAGCCCTGAAGTCACGTCAACCGGTGATCTAGATTAAAACATAAGAATCTTCAGATCACAAGGAGACTGTCAACTTCGACGCCGACCACTTCGATGGAAAAGGGTTTAGAACATGTAAGTTCACCCAAAGGCCGGAGTTTCGAAGTCACTAAGTAAGACACGTGGTACACATAGTAATATCCCACATCGGCAAGGACACGTGACACATTAATATGGTGACAAGTTTGAAGGTCTAGTTGGAAATTTAGGTATACGAAAGTCACAAATCTAGGTCACACGTGACATCCACTCAGCCAGTGCCACATCAACAGTGAAATCAACAAGCTACGTCACTTCGGAAGTAATTCCTTTGGGGACATCAAGTTTATACTACCAACAAATACCCGAAGCACCGAAGGCTGAAGTTAATGATGGTCAGTTATCTAAGATCTTATGGGTTCTCTCAACCATTGATCAAGTACAGTGTAAGGATAGAGTAAGCGTAAATCAAGAAGTAACGCTAATCATTGATCTAATTCGAGACAATTCTCGATCGTTGATCAAGTACAATGGAAGGATAGAGTAAGCGTAAATCATGAAGTAACGCTAACCATTGATCTACTTTGGGAGCATTCTCAACCGTTGATCAAGCATAGTGGAAGGATAGCATAAGTGGAGGTGTTAACCGACAGCAAGTGGTCACCACTGTTTTATGACTTATTCGATAGGTTATCACTCTGGAGGAATTGAACTACTTCAGCGCTCTAGTAACCTAGAGACTTGTTGACAAGCAATATTGACCACTCATCAACTAGAAGGGAAAGATCGGTCTGGGGTTGTCTAAATAACCCAAGCCATTTAAAATAGATTACACTAATGGGTTTTGTGGCTTCGTTGGCCTAAATCTAAATAAAATATCTAACCTAACTAACTACTATCATATACGTATGTACATCATATACACAATTATATACAAAATTGCAAGATTTATTGAAAACCTTGAAAGCAAGTTCATATAAAGAGAACATATATTAAATAATAATAAATGGAAATAAAATCTATTTACTAATCTACTTTTACAAACAAAAATAATAAAATTCGAAAAAGTAAATGAATTGAATGTAAACGATTGAGATATGACTTAGATAATCAAAGTTATAAGTTTGAATGATGCATCTACATTCAATAAGAAAATAGTAAAAGGGAGTAAAAAGAACTAACCTATAGCTGGCCAACGCTAAAAGAAAATAAACATGTTTATGTCTTCCTGTACCATGCTATCCCTGCAACCTGTATGCTAAGATAAATCTGATGCAAGCAGATTGCGTAATTTTCAAGATCACAATAACATCAAATGAAATCAACTCCACCTTGATGATTATAATCTCCTAAATATTACAAGACAAACAATAATTAATCTCAGGTGAATCATTCATGATCATTTACATCAACAAAAAAAATTCATATTGATTGACTAGATCTTATGCAAACTCAGATTGTATGAAGAAATTCAATACAATTAATCATCTGCATCAAAATATAGCCACACCTGAAACTAAAATGATTTTGGATTCCAGAACCATTAAAATGAAACACATTTGATATACAGATAACAACAATTAATCCTATGGAGTCATAATAGACTAAAGCTAGTTTAAAACAACATATAATCAAACAATCAAAACATAGACCATAACTTTTTGATATTATGATGTAAATGAAACTTCTTAACTCACAAGTCGAAATCCATAGTTAAGTATGATCCTTTATTTCAAAATCAAAATTTTGTTGTAGTCCAAGTTCCCAAAATTTTCACCATGTCCAATATCTGGGAAAGTATGAGTATTTAAAACATAACAGTGACCTGTTTCTCATATCCAAAAGATAGAGGCAGATCTTCAAAAATAAAGTTTTTCCAAATCAAATCCTTAATTTAGGTTTGTAATAACAGTGTCATGGTAACTTTGCAAGAGTAGTTACACCAATAAAACTATTTTGTATATTGTTTGAAAAAGAAACAATTTGAAAACTAGAAGCATCTCATGATAATTCACTGTTCCAACAATGCTTGAAATTTGCTCCTTCTTAAGACCTGAAAAGAATAAAAATAAAATTTAATTAGAAGAAAATCTCATAAACTAATTCTAGACAAGCTACAGAATCTGCGATTCTATAGCTAGTCTAAAAAAAAATGAAAATAAATTATATTCTAACAAACCAATCAAATCATTAAAACCAACTAAGAATTTGTTTACCAGTTCAAACATTCGAAAAAGAGGAATCATGCATTTCCAAATTCATAACAACATTGACATTAGTTGAGTGTTTAATAATGATGTCCCCAGATTTCTTGGATATCTTGTTCACCCGAGGAGGAGTTTGTTGTAGATCATCTCTCAAATCCAAATTTTCTCTTTCCAAATCTCTATTTCGATCCAACACCTGGTTAAGACGTGCTTGAAAGTGCAGGATGTCCTGATAATATCTTTGAATCCATGTGAAGCACTCCTCACAATATACATGTTCCATATCCAATAGAGGATGCTTGTTGTCTGAGTTTAGAGGTTTCCCATGTGCTATCATCGTTTTCAAATAATTATGGATCCATGTAAATCCTTCATGTTCCCTAAGAAATGGAGGGAGATTCGAAACAAAATAATATTGTGGTGAACCAACTCTGGTGGAATCCAGGCTTACATCTTCGACATCATTTATGTCTTCTATTATTATTGTCAGAATGGGCTTGCCCTGATTTTGACATTTGTTTCTTGTCATTCTTGACAAAATCCAACCACTCCTTTTATTTTTAAAATCCATGTCACAAGAATCCTGTTTAATTTGTTTCCCCTTTCTTTTAATTTTGTTTTCAACCACTGAATTCTGAGTCTTTGAATGACCAGAGACGTTTGGTGACCTGCTCCTCAAATGACTAACTGTAAGGCCTCCATAGTCAATGTTTATCTTGCCCCATAAAGTGCTAGATATTGGAATATTTCGTTTGTGACAACAAAATATATCTCGTAGTTTAGTTCAATGACATCAACTACTTTCTCATCTTGAGCCAATGCCGGCATCCCTTCAGAAGCAATACGGGACCCTTTTTTTATGCACTTTCAATACCCTTCTTTCTCAACTCTGTTTATGAAACCTCAAGATCCCAGTTGTAATCGATAAGAGAAGCTTTAACATCTTTTATTGGTACACTTGTGGGTGCATTCAACACTTGGAAACTTGGCACCTGCAAACAAAAACCCTTGACACTTGTAAACTTGGAGATTTTTGGATTGTATTCAGTGAGAAATATCCCACATGATGAGGAGAATTGAAAAATTGTTGTTTATATGCATTGATGGTTCGAGGATTCATCGACACGTAGTGCACTAGATCCCTCTCCTTGCTAGCTTGGTGCTTGGTCTATGTCGAGCTTTGTTGTGAGTGTTTCTTTGTGACTTGAACTATGATGAATTGGTGGCTCTTGAATTTATGGAGATTTGGTCTTGCTTGACCCCCCAATTTATTTTTATAAACGAAAAATCACAAGAATGCCTTTGAACACTCTCCCTAGTAATCAAGCTTGGGTTCTTTATAACATAGAGATTGGCCTCATAGACCAATATATTCTTTTTGTTTTTACAAGAACAAGCCACAATATTTTTCAATAACATAAGAAACCTGGATATGCCCCAAAAACAAACCTAGCGAAGAATTTGAGTATTTTTGGGAAGTGATACAAAATCAGTGAAGAGGTTATAATTTTGACGAGATCATGTTTATGGTGGCACTATAAGAATGCCTTTTTTCTGTTAGTGCGCTTGTTTTTGTTGCATGTGATACTGAAACATGGTATCATATTTAAAAATTCCCCCCTATAGATAAGGGTACTAACAGTATTTGAACGGTATTGGTTGAGTTTGTGTGGCGTGGCCAAGCCTGGGTGGCTGGGGATGTTACATTTAAAAATGAATTTCAATGGTAGATTAGAGAGAGATATATGAAAAAAAGAGTTTTATGCATCCCTAATGGTTGTAGCATTAATTTTTAATAGCAAATATAACTACTTGGATAAGCTAGACTCCCTAGTGGCTCAAGCAAGCTTATGGCATGTAGAATTGATTCCAACTTGAACAAATGCAATATCTCCAAAATTCGTGTATACCAATACAATGACTTTATTTCTCCAATGCAAATAAGACTAGTTCCTTTATCAATTGGGTTATGGATTCTCTTGTTGCAAGGGATAGTTGTGTTACCTCCTTAGGGGTGTAAGCCGTTTTACTCCCTAGGGAAAACAAAACCAACAAGGTATAACCAACAAGGTGTATAGAAACCTTGTTTAGTAGCTCATTCAAATGAAAAATGTGATAGACTTAGTGGAGGGTGTATGCCTTTATAATATTCCAAGGGTTTATACAATAATAATCATGAAACAATAAGAAACACTAAAAATACGCAAAAATTTCCTTACCAATTCCACAAGAAAGCAAGATAAACCCTCTTTTACCAAGTATTTTCCACCACAAAGAAAAGATAAGCATATGAGAGAGAGAGAATGAACCACTTCATCCACAATATACAAGTAACTAGCATCCAAAGAGAGCACAAGAGAGAGATATGCGATTTTCCTAAAGAGGGAAAATTTTCAGCCAAGATGAATGTAATTCTCAAGTGAGCTCTTATGTCAAAATGAAATGTCATAACATTTATTTATACAAGGTAATCTAAAATTAGTTTGTCCACTTAACTTAGGGTAAAACACAAATTAGGGAGGCCAACCTCCTAATTTCCCCCTTTACAAATTTAATTTCAAAATTACAAAATTTAAAATCCCTAAATGATGACGCCATGCCCTAAAGGGGTGACGTTTTGGAATATAGAGCAAATAATTGAGCTAGTTGAAGGAAAAATCGGGCCTCCAAAGGCCATGTCTTCATGGTGTAAAATTATTCATCCATAAAAAAATTCCAAGTCATCATCAAATCATCACCACCACCAAAACCCTAACCTTCCAAGAGTGACATTATACCCCAGAAGTGTAGTGCATGGCCTCCAAAGGTAGGTATTTGGGGATAGGAAGGCTAGTGAATCACTTGCAAGGGATCCTCAAGTGCCTCCAAAGGAAACTTCCCTCATCCAAGTGTCCAATAATCAAGGGTGCATCATTCAACATGTGGGCTTCATGCCCAAAGTGAATGTCCAAGTGACCTTGTGCCTTCACGAAATGACTTCCACCTATTAAGGCTCTGCAAAGACAAGTAAATTTTCCCTCCAAGGCCTCACAATTCACAAGCATCATGTCAAGTAAGCCATATATAATAAAATAAACACTCTAACATGTGCATCAAATCCCCCCTCTAAAAATAAATAAATCCTCAAAGGCCTTACGCAACTTGCCAAATTTAGGTATGGGAGGGTTGTCATGGTGACCTATTTGGTGAATCATTCCCCAAGTCAAGGAGTGTTTCCCAGATGGACCATCCCTAAGTCATGTAAAGAGTATGAAGTAGATGGGGGGTAATAATTTTGGGCATGGGGTTTCTTTACATAAAAGGGCTCATATTGTCTCATTTATGGGTTTCTTTGTAGAGGGTGTGTTGCCCTTCGTTTGCAATGCATGATTTTTCCAGACCCTTTTTACCTTTAATTTATTAGAGTGTTTCCAAGTTGAAGCTAAAATGAGACTTCTACGTAAGCATGAAAAACACTGCCCACATTAACTCTACCTTGGCCACACTTGACCATGCTTCCCCAAGTTGAAGACGATATGTGGGACTTCTACCTAAGCATGAAAAACATTTCACACACATGCTCTACCTTGGTTGGAATGTTCAATTAGTTATTTATTTTATGGGTCCCTCAAGTTTTTGTGAGAAACATTTCGTTGTTCTCGAGATCCCTGGGTGAGCATCTGGAAGAATTATGGTTGTCTTTTATCTTTTGTCAGCTACAAGCCTCTAGGAATTTAGCTCCTTCTTCCCATGAAATGAGGTACGATCCCTTCTTGGTTCAATGTGGCCCGAAAACCAAAAATATGAGGAAATAGAAGGAAATGAACATGGAAAGTGGCAAGTATGCGTGGGAGTGGTACGGTGACTCATCAAGGAGATTCCCCAGTAGAAACCCTTTCCTTGAGGGTGACCGCTTACTAGGGAAACAATGTCAACCACCAAGGTGAAATAAGGCAAAGAGAAGAACTTCCAAGCAATTTTTTTCAAAATAAAAAAAGGACCCTTTGCAACATATTCAAATACTTCATTTATTAAAATGAAACTTACCACGACACCAGACTCGTTACCTCATGGAGCAAGACCTTTTGTCCTCTGTGAGCCTATATGGTGTGGTGAATGGTGCATCCATTGATCGTAAGGTGATGAGTGGTGTGTTGTGGGGCTTTTCCTACCAGTCTGTCTCTTAGTACTCCATGTCTGCAACATGAGGTCCTCGAGACATCATATCCTTAGTTACCCCTACAAATGGGGGGTAACATCTCCTATATATATTCCAAGGAGGCCCAGTCTTATGATCGTCTTATCTCATATCATATTGTATTTTGAATTGGATATACTATAAAAGGAGGTTTCCCTTCGAAGTGGACTGTATTCATTGACTTTTAATCATTTTTTAAGGAATTGGATCATAACATTTGGTATCAGAGCATGATCCTAGGGTTTTTCTTCTTTAAGAGAATCATCTTGTAATTTTCACTATAACTTTGTTTCCCAAGATTCTTCAGATAGAGAAACTTGGAGGTTATTTAGAATATATCTCAAGGTACTCATGGTTCAAATTTCAGCTTCTGGGTCGTTATACGTTCATAGATATACCTTGTGGAAGATAGGGTTTGTTGACTAGTCCTATAACTAGTCTCAAATAGGTGTTATGGGTAAAAAAATCATATCTTCTTCAACGAGAATCCAAATTTTGTGAGGCTAGTTACATTTCAAAGAGTAAATTCCATATTATGTTTGGTACAAATTTCAAAATAAGGTATTAAATATTGGACACATGGCATTATGTACAAGTTTGCCTTCCCAAAAAGGCCAAAAATCAACAAGGCTTAGGAAAGTTACCCTAACTTTCACTTGGCACATCCAATTTTGGTCAAACTTATGGCATTGCAGAGAAGACATTATAGAGTACTACAAGCTGAAATTTCAAACTTAGAAGGGGTAAAATTTCAGAAATATATCAGAAGGAAGGTCGGCCAGGAGGAAAAACTCCAAATCAAGGGCTTGAAAGGTACGTAACTTACAATTGGCATAAATTTTTATTGGAAGATTTGTTTTTGGTAATTCAAAATTTGAAATAAAGAGGGAAAATAGGAGAATTATTATTTTCTCACATGGCTCCAAAGGCTCCTCCAAAATTTATTTCACCAGCTAAACCTCCAGAGACCTCAACCGTGGATCAAGCTGCAATCGAAGATATTTATCACTAGATGGAAAAAAGGATCATTGAAAATAGGGAAAAATGGAACACAAGATGGATGAAAATATGAAAATAAATATGGTTGTGTTATCACTCCAGGAGTTCTTCTAGGTTGTATCTCGAAGAAGCTTGGTAACTTAACCTTTTTGTAATTATTTTCTCAATAGTGAGTGTGGGTTTGGATCAAGATGAATATCTAAATCACTGGGTTGTGTCTTCAAGACAGTCTAGCTATATTCATGTAGTACAAGGCCTTCAAGAGCTATTATCAGATAGGTTTGTAGATCAAATGGATAAGAAGATCAATCAATTAACCAGAACATACATAAAAAATATATATGATGGGTCAACAAACTGGTAAAGGATGCTTATGATTCTTGCTTAAAAATCAAAGGTAAGATGACAATTACCATGGGATCTTTAAACATAGACAAAGAAATGATTTCAACTCATAGGCATAAAAAAAGATAGAAGAGAGTCTGATAATAACAGTGAAAGAAGCTTGTAGGATTCATATATTAAATAAAGTGTCTTTACCACAATAACATTGGATTATAGAACTCAAAATCGAACCACCTGGTGCTCCAGGACCTCCTCCTCTTGGCGCTTCAAAAGAATAGGCTTTATAGCCTTTTACATGAAAGTCAAGATCCTATAAACATCGATCTAAAATTCTAATAATAGAACATCAGTTAAACAGTTCTTGAAAGTAGGATCAGATCCTATCATTAAGGGTCAAGCCCTTATCATAATATGGCAGCTTTCAGTTTTCTTCGACAGTTGGACAACCCTTTTGGCCAAAAATAGAATGTACACTTAACCTTCTGTCATTTCATATGATTCAAATATGGAAAGTGAGAGCTGATATATGTACATTTAAAAATTATCCTTTGATAGGAATCATCCTCCTGCCATCTGGGAGAAAAAAACTGAGATCTCAGCAAAAAATAGGTCGATCTGGCTATCTTTGTATTTTTGGTGGCTAAGAGGCCAATATTCTAACCTATAAGCCACCAAAAGCTCTGCTTTCGGTGGCTAAAAGATAGTTGTGAAAGTCATCTTAAGCCACCAAAACCACACACATAAGTTCCTTCAATCAATCATGCTCCCTTGACTGATAATTTAGATGACCTTCGAATCTGAGAAGATTTTTTCCTTGCTGGACATTTACCAAAAATGCTTTGTCACCTGGAGTGCCTCGATTTCTTTTTGCCTTAAATGATGGAACTGATGCTAAGAATGTGGATCTGGAATATCTTTTGGTAGTTCTTGAGTTAATGCTTAAATGCTTTGTTGTTGCTCCCAGTAGCTGAAAACATTTTGACACCCTCAACAAGTGTTTGTTCCAACTGTATGTACTCCGAACTTGATTCTGGCATTTTCTTATCTTCTGTTTGGTAGAAGACAAAACAAGGTCTGGGAAGGATTTTAGCAGTATTAGATTCTCTTGAAAATTATATGAAGGTTTCAATTATATGCTCGATGATAAATGTGGAGTGTTTTTTYCCCTGAATTCAAACCTTTTTAAATTCACAACCTTGAAAACCCTGAGGCGATGTGATTCATCTGATTAGCAGCAAGTTCTCGGTGCAAATGCACTTGTTCATGGCTCTTTTATCATGTCCAAGTGATTTCATCCTCTCAAACATTCGAACAATGCAGATATTTTCACCACAGGACACCTGCGCATGTGTTTGCCGAACCTTTGCATGATGTACTTACAAATTTTTACAATCGACACCTGTAAAACAATTAGTTGTCTTTAAGGCATGTTAGTGAATCAAGACCCTGAATATATGCAAGCTGGCACTTGACTCTTTCTCTTGGCATAAGGGTTTCGTACTTGTGGCCTGATTTGCGTGTAACTTGATACTTTTTCCTTGTCAAAAAATCCAACACTCAGCTGTATTCACCACAAAACATCTGTGCACAAATCCTCTGCCTACAAATCAGGCGTTTGGCTATTTTACATTTAGAAAATTTGGTGCTGCACTTATCTTTATCTTCCCTAATTGCACACTATTGACACAACATCCATCCTTTTCCTCGTGGCAGCTTTGCATGTGGCCTAATGGTTGTGTTTTATTTCTTTTATTTGCTGAGTAGAATCCCATGTGTATTAGGATTACAAATGATATGAAGTTCATATATAAATGATTCATTGATGGAGTAAAAACGAAATGGCACTCGACACTGGGCTTTGCATGTTGTCTTATGCCTTAATTCGTAACTCAAACTATGGCATAACTCATGCCTTGACTTATGGTTGAGTTTGACCTTATGACTTGGCTTTGCTGCTAGCATACAAATAGGACATGTAGTTTTAACTTATAGTTTGTCATTTTGTGTATTGTAGGTTAAGAGGAATGGAGATAAGGCAATCTTAGGAAAATAGATTAATAGGAGATTTATTCAAGGCTTGATGAAGAAATGAGAGATAAAACACTGGCCAAATGGATAAGGAAAATGACACATTAAGCATGAACGAACAAAAATTTCTCAAAATTTTCAATGTCATTTGAGGAGATAATATTGGCTCTAATTGGGATGAAGACCTCCTTGTGAGGCTCCAAGAACCTATTAGTTTCATTCTCTTATATTTGTTGGGATATGGAGTCATTTGACCTTTAGAACTGATCCCCTACAAACCTGTAGTCTGTCTGTAGCCTGTCTATAGCCTACCTTTAGCCTGCTCTTCTTATTCAACAATAAATAATTGAAAGAGTCTACTTGCTTAGATGAAGAGCTTATTTATCTACTTCTACTCTAACCACTGTACTGATGCTTAATCAAGTAAACTCATGCTTCCAATGAAGCCATATCAGAAACTGATCTACTGAACCTGTTCTTGATCTTGACCTGAAAAATAATGGAAGCCATATCATGCATAAATATAATTTGAAAAGATGATAAAACTGTCCTTCTAAAAAAAATGTTTTGATATTTAGGTTTCTCGTGGATTCCAAAAAATCATCAAAAGGGTCATGAAAGAAACAAAGAAATACCTCTTCATGACACTGTTTCAACTAAAAATTGAAGTGATGATGGCTGCTTTCAATGCTGAATATGGACTGCTCAACCTCTGTCAGAGAGTAATATAAGATGGATTGTTGATCTGAACTTTCAGCACACCATCTTCCTCTTCGTAAATGTTGCAATCTTCCTGTGTCTACAAATCATAAAACTGAAGGCTGCCCTTAGTACCTTCTGCAGATTCAAATTTGAAATTTTGATCTTCTCTGCAATTTGGATCAACAGATTTATAACTAGCATCAATTACAACATTGACACATTTCCGATCATCTCTCTGCTGAAAAGTAGAACTAGACAACAAGCCTTCACAAATCTCAAAATATTCTTCCTCATCATTGTATTGGTCAAATATAGGGGTATCAAGGTAAGATCCTAATGACAGAGATGAAGCTTCTTGAATAGCAGGATCAACAATAAAATCTTGAAATAGATCCGGAAAAATATCACCTTGTTCCTTAGTCTGCAAATCTAGAAGCTGAGGATTGTCCTTAATATTTGCTGCAGATTCAATACTTTCACCTGCTGATCTGTTAATATGCTCATCATCTTTCAAGTCTTCAAAGGGGACAATTTGATCTTCCTAACAGCCTAAGACAATAGATGGATTTGGTACAATGTCAAAACCATCTATACTATGGCTAATATTGTGAAGATCATCAATGTCTTGGTCACAATGAGAGGTATCCCCTATAACAACATACTCTTCATGATTATTTGAATATTTAGTCAATAAATTGAATTCATGACTACATTAAGGAAATAGAAAGTCAACTGAAAATATTCCTTTGCAGAACAAATGAAAGGCAGCATGAAAATCTGCCAAAGAGTTGATACTGGCAATAGGAAGAGACCAGTACCAATCATGAGCAATCCCCTCTAATGAAAAACAGAAGAGTCGTATCTGAACATCCTCATGCACAACTTGCAACCGATGAATGCAATCATGAAAGTCCAAAAATGTTTAGCTAGTACTTCCCAATCTTCACCTCGAAATCTGGGAATGCTATTTTCCCATTCATCTCTACTAGGCACTGGATTAGGGAAACCAACGATCTTAGAAAAATCAGAGAAAGAATATCTCTTAGTTAAGATCTTGTTCATTTCATACCCATGGAGTTGCCAACAGATTTTCGAACAATGGAGTCACCATTGAATCTGTCCTTCATGGAGTCGCCAGATAGATGATTACAACCAAGAAAATGTCCAGGCTTTGTGTATCATCAAATATGGATCTATGTCGTGTCCCAAGGAAGCTGAGCTTCGATCTCATCTCCCCGACAATGGCGCCAATTTTTTATCACTCCAGGAGTTCTTCTAGGTTGTAGCTCAAAGAAGCCTAGTAACTTAACATTTTTGTAATTATTTTCTCAATAGTGAGTGTGGGTTTGGATCAAGATGAATATCTAAATCATTGGGTTGTGTCTTCAAGATAGTCTAGCTATATTCATGCAGTACAAGGCCTTCAAGAGATATTATTAGATAGGTTTGTAGATCAAATGGATAAGAAGATCAATCAATTAACTAGAACATACATAAAAAATATATATGATGGGTCAACAAACTGGAAAAGGATGCTTATGATTCTTTCTTAACAATCAAAGGTAAGATGACAGTTACCATGGGATATTTAAACATAGACAAATAAATGATTTCAACTCATAGGCATAGAAAAAGATAGAAGAGAGTCTGATAATAACAGTGAAAGAAGCTTGTAGGCTTCATATATTAAAGAAAGTGTCTTTACCACAATAACAGTGGATTATAGAACTCAAAATAGAATCACCTGGTCCTCCAGGACCTCCTCCTCTTTGCGCTTCAAAAGAATAGGCTTTATAGCCTTTTACATGAAAGTCAAGATCCTATAAACATGGATCTGAAATGCTAATAATAGAACATCAGTTAAACAGTTCTTGAAAGTAGGGTCAGATCCTATCATTAAGGGTCAAGCCCTTATCATAATATGGCAGCTTCTAGTTTTCTTTGACAGTTGGACAACCCTTTTGGCCAAAAATAGAATGTACACTTAACCTTCTATCATGTCATATGCTTCAAAGATGGAAAGTGAGAGCTGATATATGTACATTTAATTATTATCCTTTGATAGGAATCATCCTCCTGCCATCTGGGAGAAAAAAACTGAGATCTTGGCAAAAAATAGGTCAATCTGGCTATCTCTGCATGTTCGGTGGCTAAGAGGCCAATATTCTAACCTGAAAGCCACCGAAAGCTCTACTTTCGATGGCTAAAAGACAGTTGTGAAATCCATCTTAAGCCACCAAAAGAACACACATAAAGTCCTTCAATCAATCATGCTCCTTTGACTGATAATTTAGATGACCTTCGAATCTGAGAAGATTTTTGCCTTGTTGGACATTTACCAAAAATGCTTTGTCACCTGGAGTGCCTCGATTGCTTTTTTCCTTAAATGATGGAACTGTTGCTAAGAATGTGGATCTGGAATATCTTTTGAAAGTTCTTGAGCTAATGCTTAAATGCTTTGTTGTTGCTCCCAACAGCTGAAAACATTTCGACACCCTCAACAAGTGTTTGTTCCAACTATATGTACTCCGAACTTGATTCTGGAATTTTCTTATCTTCTGTTTGGCAGAAGAAAAAACAAGGTCTGGGAAGGATTTTAGTAGTATTAGATTCTCTTGAAAACTATACGAAGGTTTCAATTCTATGCTCGATGATAAATGTGGAGTGTTTTTTCCCTGAATTCAGACCTTTCTAAATTCACAACCTTGAAAACCCTGAGGCGATGTGATTCATCTGAGAAACAACAAGTTCTCGGTGAAAATGCACCTTTTCATGGCTTGTTTCTCATGTCCAAGTGATTTCATCCTCTCAAACATTCGAACAATGCAGATATTTTCACCACAGGACACCTGCGCATGTGTTTGCCGAACCTTTGCATGATGTACTTACAAATTTTTACAATCGACACCTGTAAAACAATTAGTTGTCTTTAAGGCATGTTAGTGAATCAAGACCTTGGATATTTTCAAGTTGGCACTTGAATCTTTCTCTTGGCATAAGGGTTTCATACTCGTGGCCTGATTTGCATGTAACTTGATACTTTTGCCTTGCCAAAAACTCCAACACTCAGCTGTATTCACCACAAAACATCTGTGCACAAATCCTCTGCCTGCAAATTAGGCGTTTGGCTATTTTGCATTCAAAAAATTCGGCGTTGCACTTGTCTTTATATTCCTTGATTGCACACTATTGACACAACACCCATCCTTTTCCTCGTGGCAACTTTTCATGTGGCCTGATGGTTGCATTTATTTCTTTTATTTGTTGAGTAGAATGCCATGTGTATCGGGATTGCAAATGATATGAAGTTCATATATAAATGATTCATTGATGGAGTAAAAAATAAATGGCACTCAACGCTGGACTTTGAATGTTGGCTTATGGCTTAATTCGTAACTCAAACTATGACATAACTCATGCCTTGACTAATGGTTGAGTTTGACCTTATGACTTGGCTTTGTTGCTAGCATAAGAATAGGACATGTAGTTTTAACTTATAGTTTGTCATTTTGTGTATTGCAGGTTAAGAGTAATAGAGATAATGCAATCTTGGGCAAAGAGATTAATAGGAGATTTATTCAAGGCTTGATGAAAAAATGAGAGATAAAACACTGGCCAAATGGATAAGGAAAATGACACATTAAGCATGAACGAACAAAAATTTCTCAAAATTTTCAATGTCATTTGAGGAGATAACAGGCTGAAATGGAAAATAAGATGGATAAGAAGATGAATGAAAATAAGAATCACATGAAAATGAAGATGGATGAAAATAAGGAAGAGATGAAAACAAATATGGATGAAATGGAAAATAAGATGGATAAAAATAAAGTAGAAATGCATAATCCATGAAGGAATTGTAAAATTCCTTGTCTTCCATGATCTTTTAGGCTCTATATGAGAGACTCCCTAAAGGATATACCAAAATGCTAGGAATTCATGAAAATAAGGGTAGTATTCAGGTTGAACAACATGTCGATAATAAACAATTTTCTAGTGGATTTAACTCTAATAATGGAGTTAATTACGGTGGGGGTCTTAAATTCAACTTTACCAAGATTGGATTAAAGAATTTTTATGGAAAAAAGGTATTTACCTTGGTGAACCAAATAGAGAAATAGTTTGAATTGCATAATACTGTGGATGATAAGAAAATGATTCACATAGCAACCTTGAACTTTGAGATAAAACCATATCAATGGTATCAATGGGTAGTTAAAAGGAATCCCCCTCTTTAGCATTATAATTGGGGTTTATTTACAAGAGACTTAAAAGCATGACATGGGAAAGTGTGGGAACATGACTACTTCAGTCATTTGCCAATAATCAAGCACTTAGGTGATATTGAAAATTATAATTCAAAATTTCAAGTATTGGCCACAAGGGTGGATGACAGAAGTGTTGAAAATTTGTTGGAAGCTTACATGGGTAAAACAAGACATTAACCACGGGTTTTCTTAAGACATCCTACAAATATTATGGAAGCTATGCAATTTTCTCATCATATTCAAGAAAAAAATAAGGCTACATGCAAGTCTACCATTGGAGCATACACATGAAGTATAGATCATTTTGGGGTTCATAAGACAAGCATACCTCAACCGACAAGGTTGACACCTCAACAAATGGATGAAAGAAGAGAAAAAGGAGTATGTTTCAATTGTGACAACAAGTACAATAAGGGGCATAAATGCATTGAGAAGAAATTATTCTACCTAGACTGTGAAGAGGAAGAAGATCAGGAATTGGAACCTCCATAAGATCTAGATCTAGAAGAGACTACTCCAACAATATATTGTCATGCATTCGCCGACATCATTACTCCACAAATGCTCAATGTACAAGGACACATCAAAAATAAAAAGGTAACAACATTGATTGATTCTGGTAGTACCCATAATTTCATCAATTACAAATTAACAAAATATCTCAATTGATTTGTATATCCCACACTAGAGTTTTAAGTAATGATTGCAAATGGAGATACCATAAATTGTTCAGGGAAATTCCATAGTATTAAGCTCAACATGGGGGAGTATTTTCTGGATATCCCCATGTTTTCCATCCAAATGGGGGGTGATGATATTGTATTAGGGGTCAAATGGTTACAATCATTGGGAATAGTGGCCCTTAATTTTCAAGATCTTTTCATGAGATTTTCCTTAGATGGCGAGGAAATTGAGCTTAGAGGTATCCAAGGGAAACCCTCTAAAGTGATAAGCTCTAATAGCATGCCAAAATTACTCAAAAACGGACACCAAGGTGTAGTTGCACAATTGTTCTCGCTTGATGTTCAAACATCTATATCCTCTTCTCCATAGACCTCCAAATAGTTATCAACAATCATTCCAAGGTATTTGGTGAAATGCCTAAGGTTCTTCCACATGATCGATATCATGATCATGTTATTCATTTTCAACCAAGAAGTGTACCACCTAACATTAGCCCTTACAGGTATCCATATGCATAGAAGAGTAAGATTGAGCGCATGATCCAAGAAATGTTAGAGGTCCACATCATTCAACCTATACAAAGTTCTCTCTCTTCACCAATGGTGATAGTTACAAAAAAAGATGGTTCATGGTGTATGTGTCCAAATTATAGACAACAAATGAAAATCAAAGACAAGTTTCCCATTTTTGTCATTAATGAATTATTAGATGAATTGCATGGAGAAAAATTCTTTGCTAAGTTCGATCTTTGTTTAGGATATCATCAAATCATAATGAGGCAGGAAGACATTCCTAAAACAAATTTTAGAACACATGAAGGTCATTATGATTTTTTGGTTATGCCATTTGGACTTACTAATGCACCTTCAACATTTCAAAGCTTGATGAATTCTATTTTGAATCCATTCCTTAGAAAATTTGTGTTAGTATTTTTTGATGACATACTAATCTACAATAGATCTTGGGAATAGCATGTACAACATGTTGTCATAGTATTACACTATTGGAAGAGCAACAACTTTATGCAAATCCTTCAAAGTGTGACTTTGGGGTTCAATAAGTGGAATATGTGGGTCTTATTATATCTCATGAAGGTGTAAAAGTGGAACTAACAAAATTAAACCTATGAGAGAATGATTGATTCCCAAAACCTTGAAGAAACTTACAGTATTCTTAGGGTTAAGAATATATTATCGCAATTTTGTCAAGAATTATGGTCAAATAGAAACAACTCTAACAACATTATTAAAGAAGGGAGCATTTTCTTGGATCAAAGAGGCAACCAAAGCTTTTGAAAAACTTAAGGAGGGTATGTGTACTACTCTTGTCCTGGCCACACCATAATTTACAAAAATATTTATTGTGGAGTGTGATGCCCCAGACCATGGAATTGATGCAGTTTTAATGCAAGAAGGAAGGCCTCTTGCCTTTGAAATAAACCACCTTAAAGGAAAAAACTTAGTCAAACCCATTTATGAAAAATAAATGTTGCCCATACTACATGCAATTTAGAAATGACAACCTTACCTAATAGGAAGACACTTCTGTAACATACCCACTACCAAAAATCAAAGTTTTTCGTTGAATTATCAATAATAAGAATTCTCGAAGCTTGCAGCAGCAAAATGCCAATCCCCGATCCACGGGTCTTTCATGCACCTACCTGGCTTTCTGCTCATAACCGTGGTCTTTCCTGATGACAATTTCGGGGTTTTCAGGGTTTCATCCTTTCTGATGTTGAGAGTTCCTATGCTCTAGATTCCCCGATCTCCGATGAGCTCTCTTTCGACCTTAGCCCCTCCTGGCTATGCCCTCCAGTTCATATGACCTCTCTCATAAGACCGCAACTTTATATCCTCCTATCAGGGTTTCGGACTTTCAAGTGCCAAAATGCACTTGTCCTCAGGATTCGTGATCCCTAGAATCCCGATGCGCTCTTTATGCACTAGCTCCCCTGGCTAGGCTCCTGGCCCATATGACCACTATCCCCGTGACCGCAGTCTTACCTCCTTCCAGGGTTTTGGGTTTCAAATTCCCGATGAGCTCTAATTTCCATTAGCCCCCCAGATTAGACTCTTGGTCCACGTGAC
Organism: Picea sitchensis; assembly: GCA_010110895.2. Lineage (NCBI taxonomy): Eukaryota > Viridiplantae > Streptophyta > Pinopsida > Pinales > Pinaceae > Picea > Picea sitchensis. The sequence continues at coordinate 265,643 of SNQJ01S0038430.1, read as the reverse complement.
CTCCTCTATATGACCACAGTCATATTACCTATCAGGGCTTCGGGGTTTCCAATGCCAAGGTGCAATCATCCTCAAGATTCACGATCCCTCGAATCTCGACTCCCCGCTATGCTGATAGCTAGCAACTCCTGCCCTCCTTTAGCTTAATCGACGGCTGTGATCGTCTACTGGATCAACGGTCCCTGATCTCCCTCGGGATTCGGGGTTTCAAACGTCGAAAAACATTTTCCTACGGGACTATCGATCCCTCAATCCCCGATTTTCCGCCATGTTGACAGTTGTCCCACACAATGGCGCTTCCTTCCTTGTCTTCTGTGCTGACAGTTGGCTCCCACTCATCGGGGTTTCACGGTTCGTGGTTCCAAAATGAATAAACACTTTGTCACCCGGATCCCCGATATCCCGATGACCCAAACACCGATCAACAACTTCCTGTCAAGCCTTTCCCCGATGGTGCCGATTACTGCCACGCGTCCTCCTCAAGATGGACGGTCCTGATTTTTCTAGGGTTTCGAGACTTGTGATGTCCCGGTTCTTTTGACTTCAGGAACTTCGATTTCCCAATGGCCAATATCTCGACTCTCTGCGGATTCCCGACACCTGTCTCCCCAAACGGGCAACTCAGATTATTCCGGTTAATTCCCTATGGAAATTCCCGATCCCATATTCACGGGAATGCTGATTTCCTGAGGCACCAAAGTACCAATGGGCACTCGATCTCCGCCACGTGTCTCCACCAACGGACGGTCCAGATCTTCCCAACGTTTCGAGACTTGAAGTGTCTCGATTTTCTTCACCTCGAGAATCCCGATATACCGATGGCTGCTATCCCGATGGCTACGCCTCTCGTCGGGATTTAACATTGGCTGTTCCCGATGGTTTAACCACCGTGCACCTTCCAGTCAATCCGACGGTTGACGGATATCTACTCAAGATATGGAGGCCCAGATCCTTTCTCCCGCGCGCTTACTCCAGAGGCTAAACTCTGATCATATTCTCCCGATCCAACGACTGACGAGATTTCTGAATGAGATCCAATGGCTCAGAGTGTCCCACCTTGTGCACTCTTCCACAACTTTATCGACGAGGAAAATCAGCGGTCCGGATGTTCTCATGGACCATGGGGATCTACGACCCTAGAATCTTTACTACCCATGAAGAAACAGGAAAACCAAGGGGTAAGGCATTTAACGCCCTACCTTCTCCTGCTAATCTAACGGTCGTGGGGAAACCGTGGATTTCCCGACAAAATCTCATCCATTGATTCAATATTCCTTCCTTAATATGCCATCTCGGGTTTTTAAGAGGATCGTTCCTCCTCGTACAGGGTTATTAAGACTTGCACCTTCAAGTCCATTTTCTAGGTTCTGGGTAAACCTTTCCAAAGAGGGAATCTCTGCAAGAGATATATTCTGGGGCTTTCTTGGAGATGGATAAGGGGAAACAACTTCCCAAGAACGGGCCGGAAGCCTAGTTTAGTTCAATCTAGGCATAATTATATTTATTTATCAACGTAAGTCGTGCATGGTTTCCTCTGTGAGAAGCATATATCAATTCATTCATATCAAACACTGCGCAGACACTCTTACACTGAAATCGTTCACAATTTCACAGTTCTATGAGCGTATATATATATAAATTTCAAGATGCAATATGTAAGATACTTATCAGAAAATACCACCGGAAGTGGGTGCAACTACTGAGAGGGGTGCTCGTTTCCACCCAACCGTAGGCGTAGCGACTCCCAGCGGATTTACCACTAGCCACCCCCGAGCTAAGACCACGATGCTGCTGAGACTGCGTCTCTCTGTCTACCAGTGACCAGGAGCGAAGGTTGCAATCCTTCCTCTCTGCTATCACTCACTCTGTGTAATGCCAGAGTTACCCTCGCGTCTCCCTTCCAATTGCTTCTACCATATGCCTTATCCTCTTGCGAGGTTGCATGTGTCATGATTACCCTCGTGCCGATCAGGCCTGACGGCTCTACGGATGGGTGGTTCACCATCCCATCCCTCATCAAGCCGCCCGCCTACTAGCCTGCGAGACATTAATTTTGGGGCCAGCGAGCCAATTTTGGTTCTTCGGGCCAGTGGAGTCCAAATACGGTGTTAATTCTCGGTGGAAGTTAATGCCACCTTTCCAGGTGCCTTCCACTGTCATCGTGGTCTATTTTCTACACATCCCCTCTCAACAGTCCTGTAATAAATTCAAAATGTCATTCACATTCATTGACCTTTCCTCAAGGTCCCTTTACATCACATATTCATATTTATGAGTTTTCCATAGTTCTTGGTCAGTCCTGTTATATTTACAAGATGGGGGAAACAGGGTGTTACAACTTCAAAGTAAAAACATATCACGATAGTTTGAAGTATTTCTTGGAGCAACGATTATCTTTTGAAGAGAAACAAAAATGAGTTACAAATATGCTAGGTTATGACTTTGAAATTATCTACAAAAATGGAAAACATAATGTCGTGGTAGATTCCCTTTCAAGGAAAGAATAAGAAACAAAAAGTTCACTATGTGTTATTTCTATTCCACAATTTGATTGGGTGGAAGAAGCAAGGATATAATGGAAGCAAGATTAACAAGTATGCAATATCATTCAACAACTACATGAGGACCCAAATTAATTAGAAAATTTTGTATGGAAGAATGATTTTCTATGGTATCATGATTGCTTATATTTATGTCATAATTCCCAACTCAAACAAAAGGTCCTTATGGAATTGCACAGTTCTCCTATAGGAGGACATTCAGGATTCCTGAAAACATACCACAGGATCAAGAAGGATTTTTTCTGGGAAGGTATTAAAAATGATGTTCAAAATATTGTGTCTTAATTTTTAGTTTGCCAACATAATAAGGGACAAACAATCAAGACACCGGGTCTCCTACAACCATTAGCTATACCAATTCAACGTTGGGAAGAAGTTTCAATGGATTTTATTATAGGTTTACCCAAATACAAAGGAAAGACTGTCATCATGGTAGTATTGGATTGACTGACAAAGTATGCCCATTTTTGCTCGCTTTCTCATCCTTTTAAAGAAAGTAAAGTAGCCAGAACATTCATGGAAATAGTTCAAAATCCACATGGACTCCCCAGGATTATTGTAAGTGATAGAGATTCAATTTTCATTGGAAAATTTTGGACTAAATTATTTTCTTGTTTGGGTACTCAATTGGCTCACGGGTCATCTTATCACCCTCAATCTGATGGGAAAACTGATATTGTGAATAAATGTCTAGAAGAATATCTTCGTTTTTTTGCATCTGATAAACATACACAATGGGTCAAGTGGTTTCCTTTGGTGGAATGCTGGTACAACACATCCTTCCATACTTCATAAAAAATGTCTCCATCTCTGACACTTTATGGATATCATCCTCCATCCATTACAACACCCTTGAAAGGGAATACAAAGATTCAAACAATGGAGGACCACATAGGGAACCAAAAATAGGTTCTCAAACTATTGAAGGACAACTTGGTTATGGCACAAAATAGGATGAAACAACAAGCAATTCAACATCTCAGTAAAAGGGAATTTGAAGTGGGGGATTGGGTATTTATGAGGCTACAATCATATAAACAAATGTCCCTCAAGCAAAAAAAGAAGGACATTGAATTAGCACCCAAATATTATGGCCCCTATAAGGTTTTGCAAAGGATTGGAAGTATGGATTACAAATTGGAGTTGCCTCCATCTTCACATGTACATCTAGTCTTCCATGGTTCTTGCTTAAAGAAGGTAATCGACAACAAGATCCATGTCCAAACTATTTTACTAGAGATTAATGAAGAAGGGAAAATCATACTAGAACCAAAAACAATCCTTGAAACAAGGATTAAGAAATTGATAAATCAAACAATCATGGAGTACCTTGTCAAATGGAAGAACCTACAAGTGGAAGAGGCAACATGGGAAGATGAGTTCTTCATGCAGAAACACCCACAATTAGTCAAGTGTTGAGGACAACACTTGTTTGAAATTGAGGGGCATGTTAAGACCTAGACAAAGCCTCATTTTATGTGTAAAAATATTTATTAAGACCTAGATATTTAATTATTACATTTATAGTATTATATTTGTATGTCGGCTAGAACCCTTCATGGTACCCTTTTGTTATTATTGTAACCTTTGTCTCCTATATATACCAAGGGGGGCTAGTCTTAGGATCATCTTATCTCATCTCGTATTGTATTCTGAATTGGATGTACTGTAAAATGAGGTTTCCCCCCTCAAAGTGGACTATATTCATTGACTTTTATCATTTTTAAGGCATTGGATCATAACATCTAAAGAACTTCTCCCATAAAGAGACTATCCACATAGGGTCCATATAAGTTCAAAACTGAGAATTTGAGTCCTAGCTCTTGAGAATGTAATAACATTCCCAAACTTGAGTCAACATTCGAAGAGTTAGTGCAATGAAGAGCTTTGGACCTCCACTCTAACAATAAAGCACCTGACCTACCCCTCGAATAAGAAGAAATAAAATCCCATCAAGGTAAAATCTTTTTCAAGTCAAAACAGATCCCATCTCCCTCCCCCGTAGTCTATATTAACAATGTATTTGGTTTTTGAGTCTTCACAAGACTTCTCATGACTTTTTATAGAGGGGTGACTGAAACCCCTACTATTAGTTTAAGGAAAATATAATCATTAGGAACCCAACCCTCTAGGTTGACTTTCTTTAAGAACCCCCTCAATAGATAATTTCTTTCTAGCTTGAATTTCCAGATTTTCCTGCTCTCGGGCTCATGAAAGGTTTGACCTTCTACCTCTATTTTTTTTCCTTTTGTTTCATTGAAGTTCAGACCCCTTATGACCCCCCCATCCTTATCAGAAAATCTCATTTTCTGTGTCTAAGAATGAATCTAGAAGCCCCTTCAAAGCGAATTTCCACCTCACTTAAGGTCCATGAAGCAACACTGTTAGGATATTTAGACACTTAGGAGTTAGTTAAGATCTACTTGGTCTAATATGTCGTTAGGTAAAAGTGTGTTTCTTTAGTATGCATTAGTATGCATTTGTAGTTAGGAAATCCGACGGTCACGATATGTTCCCGACAAAGAGTGATCTGACGGTTCATACTCTCCTCAATCTTAACGGCCATTGATCCGTGGCTTAACACCCGATTGGTCCATGATCTCTATTTAAAGAGCATGGAGGGTCATTTGCCGATGATCGATTGTGAGAAACTCTCTTGTAAAATCTCTCTGTAA
>SNQJ01S0038430.1:197145-245372 GCA_010110895.2 Picea sitchensis | reverse complement strand
TCAATCATCAATCAATCAATCCTTTGACATCAATCAATCACTTGACATCAATCAATCAAGCCATTGGCATCAATGACAACATGATCCAACATTGATATGATTTAGCGTACCTGATGACTCCACCACCGTGGATTGATGTTTTGCCTGACGATTATTAACCATTGCATAAATCTAGTGGCTGCCACTTGCTCTTCCCATCAATGCATTTCCTTCTCTATGCACAAATCCTTATTGTAACTCTGGGTAGTCACGCTGGTAATGGGGTCCTCCACATCCCCAACATGTAACACTAGATTGAACCTGCGCACTATTTTGTGACTGTCTCTGAAATGAGTTCCTTCCCCTAGAACCCCTACCCCTACCAGCTACTCCCTGAGATGGTCATGGACCTACTTGCGTTGTTGGTGATGAATGGGATGCCACACTCGCTGCCATTGAAATACCTATGGCGACTGTCCTTGGTGCGACTCTATTACCATATGGAGGTGGCCTGGAGCTCCCTCCCTTGGAGAAGGTCCTAGGGGCCTTCTGCACGAATCCAGGATGATGCAAAAAGGTTGACCTCATACCTTCATTTAAGTTCATGTGTTCCTCAACCTAACGTGCATTTTCTACTGCTTCCACTACCAAAGATGATTTCCACATCTGTACCATAGCCCTTATCTTAGGGTTTAACCCATAGACAAAGTGTTCTGCCTGTCGTTGATCATTATCCATGTATGAAACATATTTGACCAATTCCATAAATCCGATCTCATATTATTCTATGGTCTTGTTTCCCTGTACTAGAGCATGAAATGCCCCTACCTGTTGTTCCTCATAGTAAGCTGGTAGATATTTCCTTTGGAACCTTTCCTCAAAAAGTTCCCAAGAGACAATGTTTGGGGTAAGGTGCAACTGCCTCTCCAGGTTGCCCCACCAATTCAAGGCACTGTTTCTCAACTGAAAAATTGCTATCTTCGCCTTTGACGTGGATGCATAGTCTCTTAAGGCAAAACACCTTGTCATGCCTTCCAACCATGCCTCGGCACGTTCACTGGCACGACCCCCGAAAAAATCTGGAAGTTTGATCTTCTGCAGTTCTCTAGTGATGTCTTTGAGTGGAGGTCGTCCCCCTGAATCCCTCAACGCTTCAGGATTACCCATTCTAGATGGTGGGGGTTCCACTTTGATCCCTGCTGGTTGATGTCCCTTTAAAGTCTCATTTATGGCCTCCAAAGAGTGCAGAATGAGAGCTAATTCAGGCGATGGTGGTGGCGGCACTGGCGGTGTTGGCGGTGTTTGCATTGATGCCCCTCTTCCTTGATTTCCTTGAGTTCTAACCATCCTATATAATTGAATCTGCATCGACCAAAAGTTTGTCAGGGTGAGTCTAGGACAATTTACATTTGCACAACTTAAACTAGAAAACAGTGTTAGGCGTAAGTTTTTTTTTACTTGTCTGTAAATAGACGTTACTCTCTTTAGGGGAAGTGGCTAGGTCAGGGTCGTAAGCCTCTAATATTTATGTCTTCGCCTAAGAAAATTACTGACTTCCTCGTCTGGTAGCTACACTAGCATTGTACCACACTCACTAATTCCGCTAACTTACTTTCTTAGTGCTCATGGAGCCCCCTCCAATTTCTTTAAAACCAGTTAATGTGATTTTTTACATAATTAATCATTAACCTTAATCATTACATAAGTGCTTAATTATTAACATCTATTACTCACTAGTTATTAATCACCTATTAACATTAATTAATATTAGGTACCTACATACTTTAATTAAGTGAAATAATTCAATTTAAAATTCTAAATCAATATAAAACCAATACATATTTCAAATTAATTAAATTTTAAACTGAATTAAAAGAATTAAGCTTTTAAAATTTAAAAATTAAAACAATTAAAATAAAAAAATAATTTAAAGCAATAAATAATAAAATAAAAAAATTAAAACTTAAAAAAAACAAAATTAAAATAATTAATTAAATTAAAACAATAAATAAAAAAAATAATTAAATTTTGAAACGGGCATCGTGGGTCCTCGCATGAGGCCCACATGCTCCCCCCCCAAGGTTATCACTACCCAAAACCCTACACACACTCCCGGTCTCTCTATCTTAACCCTAAACTCTCTTTTTTTCTCACTCGTTTTTTTTTTTTCTTTCTTGCGAGGTCCCTGGCTACACGGTCAGCCTCCATGGTCGTTCCTTCTGCTCCTCTATCATGGTTCTCTCAGCAGAAGCCAGCAATGCAGAGAGGCAGACAGGTCTGGCCATTGTATCTCACTGCCAAGGGTTTCTGTTTGAATTTCTCGTCGACTACCCAGAATCTTCCAAACTCAACATGGCTGGATGGGAAATAAGGCATGGATCATGAAGATGAGCCTTTTGGTGTTTTCTTTTTTCTTTCAGTATGATAGGCAGAGAGAGAGTAGAAATTTCAAGCTGGTGGTTACCTATGGTACTATATAAGCTGGGAGGAGGAGCAACCATGGGACCAAAACCCTTTCCTATGCCTACGCCAGTTCTTCCATCTCCTTACAAACTCGTCGACGCAACCTAGGACTCGGAGGAAGACGCACCTGGGCCGCGGTGTGGGAATAACCTGATGGCCATGGCTGGCATTGGGCATCCCGACTCAATTGATTATGTTGGACCAAATCTTATTCTGTTCGGGGCGCTACTGCAATTGAGGACGGTTCCTCTGCTCTCGGTGGCGGGATAAGACTAGAAAGTGTTACAAATGTAGTGCATTATTTGATGGAAGGTTCTCTTGGCTCGGTGCTTGGATCACCTTCATGCCCTCATAGGTAGATCTTCCAATCGCAGTTCTTTTGGTTGGAGTTAGTACTTCCTTCACAACTTCTTCCATTTGGTCTTAAACTGTTCTTATGATGCTGCTAGACTTCCCTTTTGGTGTTTCTTCCATTTTTTCAAAGCCTGATCCTGTGGGCGATGAGAGTTATTTTGAAATCAAAGAGGTAACACCCACCAAGAACAACCTTCATCCCAGGATGAGTATGCGGATAATCACAGCGCGAAGAAGTGGGGCATAAAGCTTGCAGAGGAATCAAATGGGAAATACTTAACCTGCGACCTGTTCACTGTTCAAGTAACTGAAATTATGGTAAATCCGATTGAAAATCCTCGAATAGATATAAATATGTACATAGGAGAGACTACTAAAATTTGGAGAAGCGCCACCAGGATAGAGGCAATCGGACAGAAATTCAAGAGTGCGCTTGAAAACACAATTTCCAAGTATTCAAACTCGCCATCGAAGCCTGAGCCAAGCATCAAACAACACATACTATGAATAAACGATAGGGTTTTCGTTATATGCGTAGTGTATGGTTTTAGGCTTCCCTTGGATGCTTGCTTATTGCTCAGTCTTGGGCTCTAGTTTGTGGGATTTCATATCGAAACCCCTTTTCTCCTCTTTTTTTTTTTATAATTTTTTCTTTTTTTTACATTGTATTATATATGTATATATATATATATATTTTTATATGTATATGTATATTTATGAAACACTTAGGGCAATGCTAATGTCTCTTGTGAGCTCCTCCATGGTTTGGTGCTTGGTCTGGGTGCTAGGCTATGAAGCTTTTTACATACTTATTTATGTATATATATATATATATATATATATTCTAATATATGCCCTTTTTTTTTGTTTATTTAAATACTAATATTTATATTTATATTTATACTAATACTTATAGGCTTTGTTTAGAAGTTCAAGGGTAGAGCAGAATTGGTATATATATTTTTGTTTTTATTGTTTGTTACTTTCAATATGTATAAAATTATACTATTTTCATTTTCAAATGGGCATATTGTTTATATATATATCTATGTAAAAAAAATAAATTGTGTTTGGCTTGTAGGCTAGGTGGAGCTGGAGCTGGAGTTGGAGCTTTGAGTCTGAGCTTGGACCTCGGGCCCAGATTTATATCTGATTAAAGGGTTTCAGGGCCCCTCTCTCAAGGTTTTCAGGTTGCAGGTTTTCAGGGCTGATTTCAGTATATATCTACCCTAAACAATTTATTCAGGGTTTCAATAAAACTAAATAGAAGTTGTTTAAATTTCTGGGTGGGTAGGTAGGCCTTTGGCTCTAGATTGTAAACCTGGGCTCTGATACCATGCGCAAGGTCTCTTCCAACAGATCCTTATAAATCATAAAGTTAAATATAGACATGCTAACCTAACCTTAAACCATTCATTATTCATCATAATAATGCACTATTAACATATTCAACATATTAAAATTTATGAGCAGATTATAATAAATTGCTTAACACAACAAAATAATGAAAATAAATACCTCTTATTGATGCTACTACTGTCCCCAACTGTTGTGTCCCCAATTCTATTGGATGCATTGCCCAAAAACTGTCTAACCTCCCAGCCAGCTAGGGACAACTTATCTGACTCCCTGGCTCCAGGATTCCATAAGGATTCCCGACCCCCGAGCCCAAAACTCCCAACAACCGATGCTCCCCTATAACATTCCACCAAACTCAAAACTAGAAAAATAAAGTCCTCCAATCTCCCAAAAGAAATGCTCCAATATAGTCTCCCCCAATATCCAAATAATGCTTCCTCCTCTAAAATCCCAAAAGTCCCCCTCTCAAATGTCTTTGCCCCCTCATATCCTCCTTTCCATTCATCACCTCCTCCCTTCATTCAATGCCATCCACCTTATCCCTCCATTTAATGCCAACCACCCTATCCCCTTCTCCTTAATGATTCCCTCTTTCAATACGTTAAGTTTTCTTTTAATAAATTAAAATTTATTAAACTTTAATTCATTATCCAAATATTTAATGAGTTAATTTATTAATTGATATACATTAAACAATTAATAATTAATTAATTAATTAATATTAATAAATAATAATTAATTAATTAATATACATTAGGACAATTAATTATTTAATTAATTAAACTTAATGAAACTTAAACAATTATTTAACTTGACAATTAGTTATTTAACTAGGGTTGTTACATTCAAGAGAAGATGGTCGAGAAAAGTAGATGGTGGGACACTTGGGACTCAGTTCAATCAAATAAAGAAAAAAAATAATGAAACAGTAAAGGAATTCATTTCCACATTTGACAAGTTGTACACTCAAATTCGAACATCATCAGTTCATCTCCTTTATATGAATTATTTTGAAGCACAATTTCGATACATTCTCAAAGACAAAAATTCTACATCATTGGCAGAGGCTAAAGAGTTCAGTATTTACATTCAAGAGAATCTCCTTGATTAAAAAATAGAGCCTTTTCAGTACCCTCGTACCAAGACAGAAGAAAGAATGAAGGTTTACAATAACAGTGTTCTTGAATACTTAGTTTGTTCAGGTGAAGAATCAACTTATGAACTGTATGAATATAGTGGAAAGAAATCAATCTGCTCTTAGACCTCATCTTTCTAGACAACAGAGAGATGCCACCGGTTGGAAACCAAGACCTCAATAAGAGGTAAAGGCCCCAGATACTTTGAAACATGTTGGGACAATTGATATAGAAGCTTGATGTCTCCCATGCCAAGAACTCCATAGGGAATATGAGTTCCCCCGACGAGATGAATATTATCCTGAAGATATAAACTTCATAATTTTCAATTTCAATGATGAACAGGTTACCCAAGAACAGATCAATGAAGCCAGAATAATATAAGAAAGAGAGGGGAGACTCTGGGCCTTGAATAAATTAATAGATGATCAGAAGAAGGAATTAAGGAGGAGGGGAATTCTAACCTATAGGAGAAAAAATGCTCCAGCCTCTCCGTCGCAACCCGATACTCCTCTTCCATCAACAGAAAAGGTGGCTCCACCACCAGTATGTGAATTACTTCCTAAGCCAACTCCTACAGATTCCATTTAGTTTAATATAGATGTTGCGAGCATGTTTGGAAAATTGAATATGACAGTCCCAATGACAGAGATGTGTAAGATCCCTTCTATGAAAAGGGAAATTTTGAAAATATTACAGGTGTCAGTCGAGAAGGAGGATCCTCCCATCATTCCGAACACTATGTATCTCTATCAGCCAAGGGAAAATGTTACAACAATGTTTTCCTCACCCCATGCAAATTTCTTGGATGGCCTTTCCATTTCCCTATGCAGACTTAAAGTCCCCTTTTGTACCTTCCAGAGAAAAAAAAAACACATTTTTCCACATATACATGCCCTATCAGTTAGACAACAAGTGCATATGCAAGTTGCTCCACTACAGCCCACGTACATCGAGTTTTTGCTCAAAATTAAAAATTATGTCGGGTTTCCATGCCATGTCACAAGATCCGTGATCCCTGACCTTCCATCTAATAGAAACACTTAGACTTGGCCCTTCAGTTCCATTTGAAGGCTATAAATTGAGCCATATACAAGCCTTGGAGGAGAATTCAACTTTGAGAGAAAAGACACTCTGGAGAAATTTCACTTCATATTGAGTCTGCATCCCTTTGTCCTTGAAATTTTGAACCCCTTGTTCATCCCCCAAGATCTTCCGTATTTGTGATGGAGAATCTCATTGTCTCCTTTATACGAGCTTTCATTTGGTGGAGGATTGAAGTGGTGGAGGCCTAGCTGGAGGGACTTAGTTTTTTAGTTCCAATATGTGTCGTTACATAATTTTATCACCTATATACTTATGATTATCATTTTAATAGAAATACTCTTTTCTCGTCCAATTGATATCTTGAAAATATTTGAATTATTATTCCATTGGGATATTTTTCATATATGTTAATGGATTATACTAATATATATGCTAACACTATATATTTTCACCATATGCTTGTGTATCTTGGTTGTTGATGACAAGTTGCAGGTATAAAGCTTTGAGTTGTGTGCTCAACAATGGTCTTCATCAAACGTCCAGATGAGGTAGGCTCTTGGCCTTGTCTTGTTAACATTTCATTTATATAGCATATTTGGGATTAGAGTTGATTATTGTGTGTCATTCTGTCTATTGTTGTTTACCCCATGCCATAGAAATTTTTTCCTCGTAACAGAATTGGCAATCATACTGGGGATTGATCTTCTTTTTTGGGGGTTTGGAGTGTGTTCTCCTTGATTTGCTCTCTATTAGCCTAAGTTTCATTGTTGCATGATTGCTTGACAACCTATTTTCACTTTGCATTTGAGTTTATTGGCTTAACCCTTGCCCTGTCTGTTGTTTACTATATATACGTCGTTTTTCCCTTGACAAACTGGTACGTATGCAAGCTCTCCTTTTGTAGGGTGCGTACATACGCGACTTTTTCTCAAAAAATTGCGTACAAAATCTTTGTAGTCTTGTTGGTTGAGTTTGGTGTTTGTTGGGTGAGTTTGGTTGGTTTTTGAGTCTTCTTGGGTCTCTATCCCGACTGTTAAGTGCTTACAGAGTGATAGGAAACCTTCTTGTTGTTAAATTTTCGAGCGATATTCTTTCTTATCAATTTTTTTTATTGGTTTTCCTTGCACATTGGTATAAGTGTTTTCTTCTTGGTATCCTTCTTGGCTTGTCTCTTTTGTCTTGTAGTAAGGTCTGTATGTGAAGATGCTATTTAGTCCTTGCATTTTATTTTCTTTATATTGAAAATACAAAAACATTTTCTCATTTTTCATTATTTCATTTGATCTTTTGATTACTTTGCATTGATTTTGACACATGTGAAGAGATTGCATTTCATTGAAATTGTAAAGATTGCATTGAAAGTTGTATTTAGAAGCATAACATCTCTTTATAATTCAAGATTAGTACTTAGAAGTGATTTTATATTCTCTTCTTTTATATGTTGATTCATAATACCATCAGTTTCACGACCACACCTCTTGAGTAAGAAGAAGCCATTAAAAGTAACGTTGATTAACTAAAATTGATTAGAAATGATTTTATTTTTCAGGGTACACAAACAAGTATGGGACATACGACCTTGGAATAGGATTTTATGAGTAAACTTATCCAAGGTTATTAAACTAAACATATGTGTATGACCAGGGAGTGGTGAAACCCATTGTGTAATTAGTGACACCAGAAGGCTCCGCTCACACCAGAGTTAAGCACGAGGTTACGCGAATTTGGTTCCAAAGATAGCCCTCTAATAACTTCTTAGCGTGAGAGATATTTTTGTATTTCTATTCGTATTTGGGGGTATTTCTAGTACCTTTACCTCCGTGAGAGGTGGTGCTTTCAAGATTTTGGGCTTTGTTACCCTGCCCATATGGTGGACTAGACTTATGACTATTCGTATGCGCATTGGTTATATTGTGGTGACTCTAGTTGCTTGAAATAGGTAGCCACATAGGTTACTTGCAGGGGTTATTCTGCGGGTACCTGTTGAGATCTCAAGACACCCTAAAAAAGTCTCTGCCAAATTCTACTTTTGGGGTACCACTTATTGTCTAATTTGGAACAATGTTGTTTTCACTTATCTTTGTTTTCTACAATTTCTCCTTGATTCTTTAAAAGTTTCCCTGAACATGTCGAAACCATCATAACTTAAAGGGAGTAACATTTGATTGAAGAATCAACCACTAAATCGTTTTTCCTGACGCATCCAAAATTCGGCACCCAGAAGAATCAAAGGTGAAAGAAAATCTTCCTAGAAAACTAAGGACATCGATCACCGGTTTTCGTTAGCATTGGTAAATGGGGAGTTGTTATTTCGTGATAAGAATTGCATAAGAAAGTTGTCGATGACTGATTTCATTCAACATTGGCGAAATGCGAAAGGAAGTTGTCGTTTACGAGGAAAGGGAGGAATCGCCGACTGTCGATCCCATAAAAACATTTCGGCATCGGTGAATTTCCAAGAAGCTAGCCCAAGGGAAAGGATGCGATAAGTTCATCCCCAGTTACTAACCCCTAATATCTAATCGACATCGGTGATTCCTAGGCTAGGATAGGGAGCGCACAACTCAAAGAAGGCTACCACCTCTGTTGGCACTCGTGAGTCAAGTCACCTATCTTTATCTGCCACGTTTCACGTCAGAACCATCCGATGAAAGTAATCAGTGTCGACGATTTTCTTTTTTTGTAAGGAGTATCAATGAAAAATCCCATAGCTCTAATCCGATCCCCAACTTCCCCATTCAGAAAATAACACGATGGGACGTTTTAGCACTAAGATACGCTAGATACGATGCATTTAATTGATTGATTAGTTCCAAGATTGCACATTAGTTTATAATTTGTGTGCAAAGCAAAATGATAGTTTTAACCTATAGATAAAATGCATCTCCCTCCACGCCTCCGCCGTCAACTTACATAAAATTGATTACAGAGAATTGGCGGTAAGAAGTTTAAATTTCGTCCCATTATTTGTATTAACATCTTGACGCCACTGGTAAGTTCTCTCTCATTATATTACCCTGAATTATTATGAGCCAGAGAATTCTACATGCAAAAAAGTCCAGAACATCCCGAGGAGCGAGACGAATGAACCAGAGAAGGATTTCAAGGTATATTGAGTATTAAGCAACAGAGTTTAGCAAGCATATAGGTATGTACCAGTCTGGTTTTGTTGTTTCCACTTCACATGTAAATTAAGATATAATATTATTCTATGTGCCGACCCTAATTGAGCGTCTTCGGTTGCAGGAATGATGCCTCCAAAGAAACCTACCACTAGGAAATCTCCTAGAGTCCCAAAGTTGCAAGAATCAGAAGAAGAAGAAGGATCCTCCCCAACTGTTGCAAGAAAATTGGAATTCACTTCCAAGCCAGCGCCCATCATCAAGATGATCACCAAAGAAGCCTTCACTCAGCCCCCAGTCTTTGGGGACACAGAGGCAAACATTGGGACCAAGACAACATTCCCACGATTGGAAGACATGTTTAAGGAAATCAAGCACAAAGAATTCCTCGAATATCCCCCGCATAGTGATCCTGACACAAGGAAGCTGGATGATGAGGTCTTCGTCAACATCCACAAGGATTACCTACACATGGTGGCGAGCAGGACTTCAGTTATCCCTTGCATTGAAATTTTGAAATGGCTCATTGATCACAACAATGCACAGAGGTGTGTAATTAATGATGATAATGGTCAAATCGTCGGGGTTTTCCTCCCAGTAGAAGTCCAAAAGTATTACAAGCTCAGGGAGCCAGATGAACGTTTGAACACAGATTTTGTTGTGAAGTTTTATTAGAAGCACGACACCAACAAAATCATGGTGTCCTAGTAGAGAGAAGACAAAAAATTCACCAACCAAAACTCTGGCTGTTACCTGACGGCCAACCTCAAACAACCTTATATCTATCTAATGGCCCTCCTTTGCCAGTTGCATGGAGAGAAAGATTGCTCCAGGTTTTCATAGGCATGGATGCCTTTGGCTTATACTGTCGCCATATCCGGAACAAGCTTCAACTGGGGTACTATCATCTCTAAACAGCTTAGCACCTGCATTCTACAGGCTCAGTAGCCGAAGGAAGGAGAAACTCTTGCCTTCTACATGGTGTCTTATATATTGGACGTCATATGTGCAAGAAATGCCTTCGCAGGAATGAACCTGAGATGGCATGCTTTCGAGCTCCCGGTCCATGTCTATTTCAGCATCTTGTGGGAGAACAGGTATAAAATATCCTACTCTCTCATTTGCGACCTATTTATCACACCTATTCATTTCTTACTATTCAAGAAAGAGTTCCCAAGGTTGTCTGATGTGGCCAAAAAAGTTATATCGAAAGTATGTCACTGGTACCTGGACGAGCGCAAAACCTACATTAGGGTTTGCAGCGCCACAGGAGCACCACATTTTCTACCTATATATGTCCCCAACCGACTGGTACTAGGGGAAATATGTTACCAAACTATCTTGTAGGGGTACAACGCCACTTTGGTGAAGGATAAGAAGTGGGCATTCATACCCAATGGGTTTTATATCGACTTCTACTAGGTTAAAGAAACTGCGCAGGCCAAGCAAGAGGGATTAAGTCAATTGGAATTTCAGTTCCAGATAGGAATTTTTGCAAGAACAATCCCAAGGGTCTGGTCTTGAAACATGCATCACAAGTATCCTCATGTTGGCCTTATGCCCATGACCGGTTTGAGGATGAAATCTTCACTGAAAATGCTCAAGATTGGGATTAGGTGGTGGCAAGAATGGATGACCCCAAAATAACCAAGTTCAAGGCAATGAATTGGGAAGAGCAAGCGACGTCCTTGGATGAAAGATCTCAAAGAGAAGAAGAAATTCTTAGGACTAGGGAAGAAAGGGTAACATTTGAATCGACCAAAATGATGGAAGCTCCCCAGGAAGCTCTTGTACAGAATTGGAATTTTCTTGGAACTCTAGGTGCAAGGGAAAGAGGGACATTATTGTTCCAACATGCTCAGCAAATAATGGATCTGGCATTGAATGATCTGACCCTCTTATCAAACGTTTCGACCAGTAACCTAGAAGAGATCCTGACAGGGGTAGGTGGATCTGAGCTCATAGACCCTGGTAACATCAATGAGTCAGATGACCCTGAATCCACACTGCCGCCAGCCGATTCACCGGCATGCACAACAAATCAATCAAAGTCGGGTCGGGTGTCAGTCGAAACTAGTGAACCTAACCCTCTATTCGAGTTCATAGATATATACAGTGATGATAAGAGTCCGGAGGCATCCCAAAAAACCTTTGTGCATGTAGAAGAAGAAAAGAGAGCTGAGGAAAAAACATCCCTCATTCTCGATGTTCAGAGTCAAGAGGACACACGAGAAGAAAAAGGAGTTGAAAGTGTCTTAGACACAAAAATGCCCGATGCGTTGGAGACCTGACAAGGTAGCCCCAAGGACAAGTCATAATTGGACGTGTCAAAAGAAATATCCCCACAGAAGGACGTCGGTGATGCCACAGCTAGAATATAGGAAAATATTGAGCTTTCTCCCGACACATCTATTCCACTTCATACTCAGGTCCCCAATAAACATCAGGAAGAGGTCGGGCCTTCAGATCAAAACATGGAGGTTCAAGAGTCTGATCTTGAACAAATATATACCACCAATAGCCTAGGGAACACACTCACATGGGGCAACCAACAGATACCAGAGTCAGTAGACGAGGTAGAAGATATCTATGCAATCTCCTATGATCAAAAGAGGAAGGCCATCGTGCAAAGGACTGCTAAGAAGAGGAATATTACTGTGGACCGTTCTATTTTGGTTACCACAGAGGAAATCTTGATCAACATAGCAGATGCTCACATGTATGAACTAATAGGTGTGGGAAGAGCCCTCTCTGATGCTGCCTAGGATAAGGCAAGGAGGGATGAAAGAGAACTAGCCGATACTCTGAAGGAACTAGAACACTTGCGCCATATTGTTTAGTTTTACAAAGGCGCCACATAGACTGTGGCATATTTGAAGAGTGAGTTTTCAGGAGTTTACAATGAGTACAAGAAAGAAAGAACCCTTCTAATCGAAAATATAATTGAATTCTAGGAGGACACTCTCATGGCCCTCACAGCATGCAAGGAGATGGAACGATGGCATGAAAGAGTGCAAAAAGTGGTGGAAAGGCTCGAATACATTGAGGCAGTCCAATAGGGTCGAGAGAAGGAAGAACATGGCATTCGACTGTTAAGCAAAAGTAGCCTCGACCGCATAAAGAGATCCACAGAATACTGGACTAAGATGTCTCGGGACCCACATCGAGAGATCCAAGAATAATATGCCAAGTTCTAGAGGCATTGGGATAAAATTAATAAAGTAATGAAAGATATCAAGCTCCCCAAGTTTGGAAACCCCAGTGATTTTATCGACGTAAGAGACGTGCTCAAGATGTTTTCTGAACAAGATTACCTATGGGTCAAAGTGTGCGCGAAGGTAGTCGATGCGAGGCCGGGACAGGTACAAAAATTCACAGAACACCTAATCAGAGCTAAAACCATGTCGCAACAACTGAATTCCGCCTTGGTAAAATACCGAGTGCATGCAACGGACATCAGAGGGATATATGCGGCCCCAATGGAACAACACAGATTCTCGTGGGCCCATACTTGTGAAGAACTCTTTATCAGATGGTCTGATTATGAAAGAATCCACCCTTTTCAAGAAACAACTCGGGTGGACTGTTGAAAGACTGTCAGATGATGATGCCACGTGGTGATTTTTTATTAGCTCAAATTGTATTTTATCGTTAATTACTGTTAATACTTTATATTATAAATAGGAACATCGACCGATGGTCTAGGGGTCGATGGTTTGTTGCAAGAAATCTTTTATTTCTAGTTGTTAAGAATTATTTTGGAGCTGCTATGAATTAAGAGGACTTTCTGGAGTAGAGGCAAAGTTGTTTTCATCATATGCATTTGTAATTGAGCCTGGAGAAGAACTATTTCCTATTTAGTTCATGAGAAGATGTAATAAGTAATAGTTATCGAATATATTGTCAAGTTATTTGGTGCAATTTCTTTGCTGTTCTTTTTTCTAATGATGAAAATGATGAATCGTTGTGTGGATATATGATGAAGGATTATGGTAGATGAATTATTTTGCTTGCTATTGATCTTATCATATAAGTGTTTTCTTCTAATAATTAGTATTCTCAAACAGTAATTGGATGCTCACATGGTTAACGTATTATTACTAGGCCTGTGGTATAGGATTATCGTTTGCATGTTTGAGCATCGGGTTATCCCAAGCTCAGCCTCTTCTGCAGTAGTTAAATTTTCTCTCACCTTGTTTCTTGGATAGTATAGGTTAAAATATCTACTAGTTATCGAGTGCTCACACGATTAATGTATTATTACTAGGCTTGTGGTAAAAGATCATTGTTTTCATGCTGGAGTGAGGGTTATCCCGAACCCGGCCTTTCCCAGTCTTTAGACTTCCTTATCACTATGTGGTCAAGTTGGTTTATACTAGATTTTCCTCACATTTATCCTAACTAAAGAGAAAATACCAAAAGATAAAATCCCAATTGAATAAGATTCCTCCACAAGTAAAAATAAATCCTATTGATTAAATTAGTCGGATCACGAGATCTGGAGAACCATTCCAATCACAAACGCTGCAGAGTCTAATTAGGCCTCGGTGGTAGGTTTGGTTCCTACTGTTGACTTAAGGGATTTAAGATCCATCAATAGAAATGGCACTATAAGGAGGGCCTAAGAATGAATGGCTAAATATGTAAGTTATATGATATTCCGAATAGCCTATAGATTCATAACGACCCACATGCATGGCTAGTCATCGAACAAACAACCCACCTTTACCGAGTACTCCTGAAATGGATAGCTCACCCCACTCCGAGGAAGGATATATTCACTATGAAATACCTTATGCCCTTCCTCACAAGGAAGTGAATAAGTTTAGAAGGATTACTAGAGATTATGACCGACAAATCGGCGCGTTTCCTTTCACCCCCATCCTCCCTTGAAGAAAACAACAAGCTAGACTAGTGGTCAACACTCCTGACGAATTTTTCATACACTCTGTCGAAGACCTTAATAAACTTCGTGATCACTAAAATCCAAGAACCTCTTGACCTCATACCTAAGACGCCTAACGATCTTTTGGAAGAGGAAGAGCCTAACTCCGACTCCGAAGATATGGAAGAGAGAAATGGTCATGAGGAGGAGAGAGAAGTTCCACTTCAAGGAAACCAACCTTGGTTGGCTGGGGATGTTGTGCCCATCCCTGGACAAATACACAATCTCCCTAGGCACCCAGAAAAGTTGCTCCCCAAGTATGATCCCGAGACCTCAATATTGCCCGAAGATCATATCAAAAAGTTCATACTCGCGATCAGGCTTATGAACGTTCAACATGAAGATGTGGTATGCAGACTTTTCCCCTACATTTTTGAGAACTCGGATTCCACTTGGTATTTTAACTTGCCAGTAGGATCCATAACCAGCTAGACTAAGTTCCAAAAGGATTTCCTAGGAAAATTTTCCAAAGAAACTACCACGGGGGCCCTTATGGTTGAATTGTTTGCAACCACCATGACCCCAAAGGAAAGGGTCAAAGATTTCAATCAAAGATTCACAACTATCCTAAACAAGTTTTAGCCCATGGAGAAACTGGGTCAAGAGTTTCAAATCGAGGTCTATGCTAACGCTCTTTCAGCCTTTATTTCCATGTTCGTTAAAAGAGCCACTAAGCAAACCCTTGTCGAGAATTTCGAAGAGGCCAAGACGATAGAGTTCCAGATGAAAGGGTGTAAAGAAGGCTAGGCATATCTAGCGAGAAAAGAAATCCAGCCCCCACCTAGGAGAGGAATCCTCTTGACTAGACCGTCGGGGAAGTCGACTGAACCAACTCCTGATAAGGGTAATGGGGATATAGAAGACCTGCAACACATGGTCAAGAAACTATCAAATGAGATTATAGATATGAAAATAAATGTGGGTGAGGGAAACCAAGGCCAAAGACCCTATAATCCTTTCTTTAAAAGAAACCAACCTTTGAAAGCAATTGAACCCCCCTAGCCAACCTAAACATTGACTTAGGGAATGTCACGTCTGATTCTTTCTATACTTACCACCAAGAGAGCCACTCATAAATGGAATGTCCTCAGTGGGTCAACGCAATGAGTTTAATGGCCAATCATTTTCTGGGCGAAGTCTCTCTGACTGAACCACCCAAAAGTTTGACCTTTAACATTGTCGATCAGGAAGAGGCTGACCCACCACAAGACACAACCATGATGATATGGGATCCTGACATGATTATGTCTTTGGACGATCTGTTTAAACCTCAGGCACCACCCACAGAGATATCGGTGGTATAAACATGTAGTAAGGGTCAACCCGACCCAAAATATACCGATGCCACCCATGTCTCACAAAGTAAATCAACTCTTGATCGCCTAAGAATGCCTCTCGCTCCCAGTAAAAATCCTCTAAGCATCCATATGCAGGAATATCCTAAGCTAGATTATAACGTAGTCGAAGATTTGAAGAAGCTGAAAGCTAATATATCAGTTATGGATCTATGTAGAATCCCTCAATAGAAAGAACTTCTGTTGTAGGCTCTAAGTTTGGTAGGAAACCCTGCCACCGGCGATGGTCAAGAGAAGAATATACCCCCTATATATTTGGCAAGAAAACCAACGATAAACACGTACTCAAAAGGCAGGAAGGAGAGACCTTTCGTGCCTCCTTTCCTTTTAACATTCGAAGTCTTCAATAGGAATCTTCACAAATGTCTGGTAGATTCCGGAGCATCTTATAATGTCATGCCCTTGGTCATTTGTAATAAATTAGGTGTTTTCCCTCTCAAAAGTGATAAGCATGTTATACAACTAGGCAGGACCCAGGTCAAGGTTATGGGGGAATTCAAAGATGTGATGATTAGGATAGAAACACACCCTAGTTTCGTGTAGGTGATTGATATCATTGTAGTAGATATCCCTGAGGCATATGGGCTATTATTGAGCTGAGATTGGTTCGAAAAGATAAATGGATACTTTAGTACTGACTGGGCACACCTTTGGCTACCACTGAAAGGATACAAGATCGTGATCCGAATTGATAGGGAGAGATATCTGAAGCATACGATCACCAATATGGAAGCCCCGAATGAACCAACCTCCATGGATTTTCCCATATTGGGTAGTTATTCTTGTGACTCCTACTTCGGGAACTTCCCTTCCCTCATATCCAATGCTCCTCTTACCCAAAACTACGATTTTCCTTTCCAGGAGAAATCGTCGATGCTGACAGAAGATTCTCTCTTCTGTCAAAATCCCGTGCCAGGTTGGGTGGAAGGAAAGGGTGGACAACATAACATCAACAATGGTGAAAGAAGTAATGATTGTCATTCATGTATTTGGACCCTCTAATTTGATGGATCCAAGTCACAAGAAGGATCAGGAGCAGGATGCATTCTAATTGATCCAAGGGGTAGGCGTCATTTCTTGTCTTGTAGGCTAGAATTCGAGTGTACCAACACCACTGCTGAGTATGAAGCCCTGGTGCAAGGGTTAAAGAAATCCATAGATCTTAATGTCAAAGAATTAAAGGTTTTCGGAGACTCAGAAATCATAATTAGACAAGTAAGAAATGCGATACATTGTAATTCACCCCACCTTAAGAATTACCAACAGGAGGTGCATAGGTTAATAGAATGCTTTGAAGCTTTCTACATTACCGCAATCCCTAGGGAAAAGAATACCCTTGCTGATTCTCTAGCCATGACCACTTATATAATATCACCTTTAGAAGATTATGAAGCCTCCCGATTCACTGTAGCGCTACTCTACAAGCCATCGGTACCTAATAACATTTCTAATTGGAAGGTCTTCGAAGGAGATGAACAGATCATAAGTTTTTTGACCAATCATGACAATTTCAAAGATCTTGCTATTGATGATGAAGAGTTCCAAGAGAACTCAACGGAAAGGGGTCCTATGGAAGACCAACATATGGATAGATCAAAAGCCCATACAATACTGAAAGGGGTAGCTAATCTAGAATATCTTTTTGATCTAAAGGAACGATTCAAAGGTCCTAAAAGCGCAAAGACTAGAAGCTCTTGTCCCCTCCATGAAACTGTGAATATTGGGACCCCAGAGAACCCAAGGAATGTAAACCTCAACAAAACTATATCTAAGGAATAAAGAAAGGCCTACCTCAATATGTTTAGACAATACGAGGACATTTTCGCATGGTCCTATAAGGAGTTGAAAACATATGATACTCATATTATTCAGCACACCATCCCGTTGAAACCTGAAGTCAATCCTTTCCAACAGAAGCTCAGGAAATATCACCCTTCATTAGAACCTCTCATGTATCAGGAATTAAGGAAACTCCTGGATGTGAAGATAATTTTCCAGGTTAGGCACTCTGCCTGGGTAGAAAATCTCGTTCCAGTGAGGAAAAAATCGGGAGAAATCCGATTGTGCGTAGAATTTTAGAACCTCAATAAAGCTTCGGAGAAGGACAATTATCCCATCCCACTGATGGAACAACTCCTGCAGACCGTGTCGGGCTCGGAGATTTTTTCTTTTCTCGATGGTTTCTCAGGATACAATCAAGTGTTGGTTTCGGAGGAAGACCGATTGAAAACCACCTTCCGAACCAAATGGGGAACCTTCACTTATAAACGCATGCCTTTTGGATTAATTAACGTAGGAGAAACCTTCCAGAGGGCCATGGACATGGCATTCCGAGGTATTATAAACAAGTTTGTAGTAGTATATTTAGATGATGTGATGGTGTATTCGAAGAATAGGGAGGAGCACATCCAACACTTAACTCATATTTTTGAAAGATGCAGGAAATATGGTATATCGTTAAATCCTAAGAAAACTATCTTCGGGGTTGAAGAAGGGAAGCTGTTAGGTCATATTATATCTCAAGCAGGGATTTGCATAGACCTTGAAAGGATTAAGGCCATAACACAACTTCCATTACCTCATAACAAGAAAGCCATGCAGTCTTTCTTTGGGAAAATCAATTTCGTGAGGAAGTTCACTTCTGACTTCACCAAAATTATCAAACCCTTACAAAATATGATTCGCAAAGATGTTGAATTTAAGTGGGATGATGAATGAAAAAATGATTTCAACAGAATCAAAGCTGCCATATCCTGGGCTCTGGTGTTGCAAAGTCCCGATTTCAATAGAGACTTTAATCTATATACCTTCGCTTCTGATCAGTCGCTGGCTTCGGTTTTAACTCATAAGGATGATGACAACAACAAAGCCCCAGTATCATTTATGAGCACTAACGTTCAAGGAGTTGAGCTCAACTATCTTGCCATAGACAAGTAGGCCTACACGGTCTATAAGGTAGTAAAGAATTTCAGGTCCTACATCCTCAAGAATCACACTAAGGTGATTGTACCACACCCTGCAGTTCGATATTTTTTCACCCAACAAGAAATGGGAGAAAGAAGAGGGAATTGGATGGCAATAGTCCAATAATTTTATCTAGACATAAAACCTGCCAAGCTAGTAAAAGGACAAGGTCTGTGCAAGCTCACAGCCGAAGCCCAGGATCAAGTAAATGAAGACTATGTATGGGAGAATGAAATAGATCTATGGTGTGAAGTAGCATACATCTCTTGTTACACATGATTTTGGTCACTCTACTTATATCTCTGCAGTGATTGTGTTCAGGCTCTCACAAGGACTTTTTACCTGAGAAAAGTGACTTTTGTCTTCCTCTACAAAACATTTTTGGAGTGAGTTTGCACGCTGCATATGGTGCAACATGTGAGAACCCTTAATTCTCGCAGGTTGTTGTATCCCTGACCTGTGAGGAGTTCGCAAGTTGCTCTATAGGTAGGGTGTGAACTTGTTTTAAAGCTAAAAAATGAAGAAGAGGTTACAAAGGTTCTAGAAGAGGATCTTCTAGAAAATGAGTTGGCATTTTCATGGTTGGCATCCTACTGACTTCTCAACTTTAGTGGGATCATCCTCATCCTTTTAACCATCTCTCCTTCTCCTATATATTGAAAGGTTTCTCATGGAAAAGGTTAAGCAAGATTGGAAGAAGAATTGATGAGATAATAGGTTCAAAATTGTGTGAGGAGCCCTGTTTGAATTGATGCTTGAGACCTCCATTGGTCCATTGAGCCATAGTGGATCTTCTTCATACAATCTTGGAACGAATGTGTGTGCTGGAGCAAGGAACCACTGAAAGGAAGCTTGCGACATCAAGGCGATCTGGTTGTATCTTCTACTTTTGTTTAATATGATACAATGACATGTCCCTTTCCCATAAAATTATTCTTATTTTATTACATGATTCCTTGATCACATGTTTAGGTTTTCATTGAATGTATTATTGTCGCTTTCACCTTGGTTAATACGTGTTGTTGCAGATCCGATATTACGAGGGCACCAAGGTGAAGCAGGGGCAACAAAGACATAAGGAAGCTATATCTTAAGGTATGTCATTTATTCCTTACTTGATGATAGATTCAATGATTGTAACTTAGGGAAAGTGTCACATCCTGTCCTATTTTGTTCTAGATCCAGGTGGATCTAGGGAGATCAGTTAGTGTCCGCACATACTGATTTGTCCTATAACATCTCCCCAGGATGAGATTCATGTTACAAGGACTTGGCTTACCTACTACATCATGGAACTTGTCCCGAAACCCTCAACTCGAGAGAGAGAAGAGCCCTCAGGTTAAAGTCTGCACAATATCATCTTATAAATTCGGTGCTTTTCTGGATCAACTATGATGGGGTATTGTTGAGGTGCCTTGAACATGAAGATGCCAATAAGGTGTTAAAGGAACTTCATGATGGCCATGCCGGAGGACATTTTTCTGGAAATACCACCGCTCATAAGATTCTGAGGGCCAACTATTACTGGCCCACCTTGTTCAAAGATGCACATACTTACGCCAGAAAATGTAAGACTTGTCAAATAAGTGCTGGAAAGGAGGAACGGGCAGCAGTCCCACTTCAACCTATGACTGTTTCGAGGCCCTTTGAGTAGTGGGGGTTAGATATCATAGGAGAAATTACGCCCATCTCTTCTAAGATGCACAAGTACATTCTTACTACCACCGACTATTTCAAAAAATGGGTAGAGGCCATCCCTTTGACTCATGTAAATGAGAAGGTAGTGATCCAATTCATAGAACAACAACTAATCACAAGGTTTGTTCTCCCCTCTATTCTGGTATTTGATAATGCAACTTACTTCTCCTCTACACTATTGATAGATTTTTCTTTGGACAAAGGAATCATAATCAAGTACACTGCAAATTATTTCCCTTAGGGAAACGGTGTGGCAGAGTCGACTAACAAAAATCTGGTAAGGATATTAAAGAAGACAGTTACAGATAACCAAATAAATTGGCATAATCAACTTCATAATGCCCTATGGACCGATAGGGTCACACCCAAAGAATCCATAGGAAACTCCCCATACTTTTTGGACTACGGGCAAGAAGCCATCCTCCCAAACGGGCTTTATCTGCCATTTCTTCAATTGGCCCAAGATTCTAACGAGGAACCCTTATCGGCCATGCAACAAAGAATCAATACTCTACTCATGGTGGAAGAAGAGAGAGAGAAGCCTAAGTCAAAATTCCTAGCTCACCAACAGATAGTGAAACAATGGTTCAATAAGCATAAGGCCAAAGAAAAGAGTTTTGAGGTAGGAGACTTGATACTAAAATGAGACAGAGCAAATGAACCAAAAGGGAAGCATTCTAAGTTTCAGAACCTATTGCTTGGACCTTTCTAGGTCACTGAAAAGATAGGGGTAGGTACTTATTGATTGTATAACTTTAGGGGAGAACCTGACACCCTCCCAGTAAATGGTCAGGTCCTAAAACAATATTTCCAATAAAATAATAAGAATAATAATAATAATAATAATAAATAAATATAAACAAAAAGGAGAGGACATGAATTAAGTTTATTGAAGTAAGAACAAAGATTCTTCTTTTGCCCAGTGAATCTCCATTTGTTGAGCTCTCAACAAACCCTAAAAAAGTCTACCAAATTCTACTTTTGGGGTACCACTTATTGTCTAATTTAGAACAATGTTGTTTTCGCTTATCTTTGTTTTCTACAATTTCTCCTTGATTCTTTAAAAGTTTCCCTGAACATTTCGAAACCATCATAACTTAAAGGGAGTAACATTTGATTGAAGAATCAACCAATAAATCGTTTGGCCTAATGCGTCCAAACTTTGACACCCAAAAGAATCAGAGGTGAAAGAAAATTGTCCTAGAAAACTAAAGACGCGGATCGCTGGTTTTCGTCGGCATCGGTAAACGGGGAGTTGTTATTTTATGATAAGCATTTCACAAGAAATTTTTTGATGATCGATTTCATTCAGCATCGACGAAATGTGAAAGGAAGTAGTCATTTTCGGGGAAAGGGAGGAATCGTTGACGGTCGATCCCGTAAAAACATTTCAGCATCGACGAATTTCCAAGAAGCTAGCCCAAGGGAAAGGATGCTATAAGTTCATTCCTGGTTACTAACCCTTGATATCTAATCGACATCAGTGATTCCTAGGATGGGATAGGGAGTGCATAACTAAAATAAGGTTACCACCTCTATTGGCACTTGTGAGTCAAGTCACCTGTCTTTATCCACCACGTGTCACGTCAGAACCATCCGACGAAAGTAATTGGCGTCAACCATTTTAGTTTTTTGTAAGGAGTATCAACGAAAAATCTCGTAGCTCTACACTGATCCCCAACTTCCCCATTCATAAAATGTCACGATGGGACTTTTTAGCTCTAAGATACGCTAGATATGATGCATTTAATTGATTGATTAATTCCAAGATTGCACATTAGCTTCTAATTTGTGCACAAAGCCAAAGGACCATTTTAACCTGTAGATACAATGCATCTCCCTCCATGCCTCCGCTGTCAACTTACGTAAAATTGATTACAGATAATTGGCGTTAACTAGTTTAAATTTCGTCCCATTACTTGTATTAACATCTTGACACGACTGGTAAGTTCTCTCTCGTTATATTACCCTGAATTATTATGAGCCAGAGCATTCTGCATGCAAAGAAGTACGGAACATCCATAGGAGTGAGACGAATGACCCGGAAAAGGATTTAAAGGTATAGTGAGTATTAAGAAATAGAGTTTAGCAAGCATACATGTATGTACCATTTTGGTTTTGTTGTTTCCACTTCACATGTAAATTAAGATATAATATTGTTCTATGTACCGACCCTAATTGAGCATCTTCGGTTGCAGGAACGATGCCTCCAAAGAAACCTACCACTAGGAAATCTCCTAGAGTCCCAAAGCTGCAAGAATCAGAAGTAGGAGAAGGCTCCTCCCTAGCCGTTGCAAGAAAATTGGAATTCACTTCCAAGCCAGCGCCCATCATCAAGACGATCACCAAAGAAACCTTCACTTAGCCCCCGGTTTTTGGGGACACAGAGGAAAACATTGGGACGAAGAAAACCTTCCCACTATGGGAAGACCTGTTCAAGGAAATCAAGCACGAAGAATTCCCCGAATATGCCCTGCATAGCGATCCTGACATAAGGAAGTTGGATGATGAGGTCTTCATCAACGTCCACAAGGCTTACCTACACATGGTGGCGAGCATGACTCCAGTTTTCCCTTGCATTGAACTTTTGAAATGGCTCATTGATCACAACGATGCAAAGAGGTGTGTAATTAATGATGATAATGGTCAAATCACTGGGGTTTTCCTCCCAGTAGAAGTCCAAAAGTATTACAAGCTTAGGGAGCCAGATGAACGTTTGAACACGAATTTTGTTGTGAATTTTTATCAGAAGCAAGGCACCAACAAAATCATGGTGTCCTGGTGGAGAGAAGACAAAAAATTCACCAGCTGAAACTCCGGCTGGAACCTAACGACCAACATCAAACAACCTTATATCTATCTAATGGCTCTCCTTTGCCGGTTGCATGGAGAGAAAGATTGCTCAAGGTTTTCAGAGGCATGGATGCCTTTGGCTTATACCATCACCATCTCTGGAACAAGCTTTAATTGGGGCGCTATCATCTCCAAACATATTAGCACCTGCATTCTACAGGCTCAGCAGCCGTAGGAAGGAGAAACCCCTACCTTTTACATGGCATCTTATCTATTGGACGTCATCTGTGCAAGAAATGCCTTCGCAGGAATGAACCTGAGTTGGCACACTTATGAGGTCTCGTTCCATGTCTATTTCAACATCTTGTGGGAGAATAGGTATAAAATATCCTACTCTCTCATTTGTGACCAATTTATCACACCTATTCATTTCTTACTATTCAAGAAAGAGTGCCCAAGGCTGTCTGATGCGTCCAAAAAAGTTATATCGAAAGGAGGTCACTGGTACCTAGACGAGAGTGAAACCTACATTAGGGTTTTTGGTGCCACATGAGCATGACATTTTCTACCTATATATGTCCCCGACTGAATGGTACTAGGGGAAATATGTTACCAAACTATCTTGTAGGGGTACAATGCCACTTTGGTGAAGGATAAGAAGTGGGAATTCATACCCTATGGGTTTCATATCGGCTTCTACCAGGTTAAAGACACTGCGCAGGCCAAGCAAGAGGGATTAAGTCAATTGGAATTTCGGTTCCAAACAGGACATTTTCGCAAGCATGATCGCAAGGTTCTGGTCTCGAAACATGCATCACAAGTATCATCGTATTTGCCTTATGCCCACGACCGGTTTGAGGATGAAATCTTCACTGAAAATGATCAAGATCGGGATGAGGTGGTGGCAAGAATGGCTGACCCCAAAATAACCAAGTTCAAGGCCATGTTTTGGGAAGAGCAATTGGCGTCCTTGGATGAAAGAGTGCAAAGAGTGAAAGAAATTCTCAGGACTAGGGAAGAAAGGGTAACATTTGAATCGACCGAAATGATGGAAGCTCCCTAGGAAGCTCTTGTATAGAAATGGAATTTTCTCAGAACTCTAGGTGCAAGGGAAAGAGGGACACTATTGCTCCAACATGCTCAACAAATAATGGATCTGGCGTCGAATTATCTAGCCCTCTTATCAAACGTTCTGACTAGTAACCCAGAAGAGAGCCTAGCAAGGGTAGGTGCCTCCAAGCTCATAGACCCTAGTAACATCAACAAGTTAGATGACCCTGAATCCACACTGTTTCCAGCCGATTCATTGGCAGGTGAAACAACTCAATAAAATCCGGGACGGGTGTCGGTCGAAACTAGTGCACCTAACCCTTTGTCCGAGTTCATAGATATACACAGTGATGATGAGAGTTTGGAGGCATCTCAGAAAACCTCTGTGCATGTAGAAGAAGAAAATGGAGCCAAGGAAAAAAGACCCCTCGTTCCCGATGTTCAGAGTCAGGAGGACACATGAGAAGAAAAAGGATCCTAAAGCAGCTTAGACATAGAAATGCCTGATGTGCCAGAGATACGAACTGGTTTCCCCAGGGACAAGTCAGAATTGGACGTGTCAAAATAAATATACCCACAGAAGGACTTCGGTGATGCCATGGCTAGAATACATGCAAGTATTGAGCTCACTCCTGACACACCTTTTCCACTTCATACTCAGGTCCCCAATAAACATCAGGAAGAGGTCGAGCCTTAAGAGAAAAACAAGGAGGTTCAAGAGTCTGATCTTGAACAAATATATACCACCGACAGCCTGGGGAACATGCTCACATGGGGCGACCAACAGATACTAGATCCGGTAGACGAGGTAGCAGATATCTATGCAATATCCTATGATCAAAAGGGGAAGGCCATCGTGCAAAGGACTGCTAAGAAGAGGAAGATTAATGTGGACCATTCTATTTTGGTTATCATAGAGGAAAGACAGAGGAAAGATTGATCCACATAGCAGATGCTCGCACGTCTGAACTAATAGGCATGGGAAGATCCCTCTCTAATGTTGCCCAGGATAGGGCCAGGAGGGATGAAAGAGAACTAGTTGATACTCTGAAGGAACTGGAACACTTGCACCATATTGTTGAGTATTACAAAGGTGCCACACAAACTACAACATATTTTAAGAGTGGGTTTTCAGGAGTTTATAACGAGTACAAGAAAGAAAGAACCCTGTTAATGGAAAATATAATTGAATTCCAGGAGGACACTCTCATGGCCCTCGCAGCATGCAAGGAGATGGAACGATGACATGAAAGAGCACAACAATCAAGGGAATGGTTCGAATACATTGAGGCATTCCAATAGGGTCGAGAGAAGGAAGAACATGGCATTTGGTTGTTAATAAAAAGTAGCCTCGACCGCATAAAGAGATCCGCAGAATATTGGACTAAGATGTCCTGGGACCCACATCGAGAGATCCAAGAACAATATGCCAAGTGCCAGAAGCACTGGGATAAATTAATAAAGTAATGAAAGATACCAAGCTCCCCAAGTTCGGCAACCCCAGTGAGTTTATTGACATAAGAGATGTGCTCAAGATGTATGCCGAACAATACTCCCTATGGGCCAAAGAGTGCATGAAGGTAGCGGATGCGAGGCCAGGACAGGTGTGAAAATTCACAGAACACCTGATCAGAGCTAAAACCATGTCGCAATAGCTGAATTCCTCCTTAGTAAAATACCAAGCGCATGCAGTAGACATCAGAGGGATATATGCGGCCCCAATGGAAAAACACAGATTCCCATGGGCCCATACTTGTGAAGAACTCTTTATCAGATAGTCTGATTATGGAAGAATCCACCCTTTTCAAGAAACAACTTGGGTGGACTGTTGAAATATTGTCAGATGATGATGCCATGTGGCAATTTTTGATTAGCTCAAATTGTATTTTACCATTAATTACTGCTAAGACTTTATATTATAAATAGGAACATCAACTGATGGTCTAGGGGTCGATGGTTTGTTGCAAGAACTCTTTTCTTTCTAGTTGTTAAGAATTATTTTGGAGTTGCTATGAATTAAGAGGACTTTCTGGACTATAGATGAAGTTGTTTTCATCATATGCATGTGTAATTGAGCCTGGAGAAGAACTATTTCCTATTCAGTTCATGATCAGATGTAACAAGTAAGAGCTATCGAATATATTGTCAAGTTACCTGGTGCAATTGCTTTGTTGTTCTTTTTTCTAATGATGGAAATGATGAATCATTGTGTGGATATATGATGAAGGATTATGGTAGATGAATTATTTTTCTTGCTATTGATCTTATCATATAAGTGTTTTCTTCTAATAATTAGTATTCTCAAACAATAATTAGATGCTCACATGGTTAACGTATTATTACTAGGCCTGTGGTATAGGATTATCGTTTGCGTGTTTGAGCAGCGGGTTATCCCAAGCTCATCCTCTTCTATAGTAGTTAAATTTGCTCTCATCTTGTTTCTTGGATAGTATAGGTTAAAATCTCGCTAGTGATCGAGTGCTCACACAGTTAATGTATTATTACTAGGCCTGTGGTAAAATATCATTGTCTTCATGATAGAGTGAGGGTTATCCCGAGCCCAACCTTTCCCAGTCTTTGGACTTCCTTATCAATGTGTGGTCAAGTTGGTTTATACCGTCTTTTCCTCACATTTATCCTAACTAAAGAGAAAATACCAAAAGAGAAAATCCCAACTGAAGGAGATGCCTCCACAAGAAAACATAAAGCCCATCGATTAAATTAACTGGATCGCAAGATCTGGAGAACCATTCCAATCATAAACGCTGCAGAGTCTAATTGGGCCTCGGTGGCAGGTTTGGTTCCTACTATTGAGTTAAGGGATTTAAAACCCATCAACAGTACCTTGAGTGATATAAGGGTCGGAAAACACACAACCTTTATGGAGGATTACCTCTCCAGGAGGATCTGACCAACTACGCTATTAAGCCCACGAGGGCCCTTATAACTGATTTTGATACCTCTAATATTTTGAAGGGAGTCTCAGGCCCCTCTTGGGTAAGGCATACCTACTCTAGTGAGGGAGGCCCATTTTCAACCATTATATCATGTTTGTGTGCATTTTTCCTTTTTGCTTTATTTTAGTGTGCTCTCTGATTGTTAGTTGGCCCTAGTATGTGGCTTTATATCTCGAGTCTTGATTCATCGTGGAGAAAGACTAGCTTCCTCATAGGTATATTTGTTTGTTGAATTTACCACCGCATATTGAGTCTTTACCGAAGTCGCCTTCTAAAATTAGTAAAGTTAATAAGTTTGGTACATATATCCCCACCTTCTGGACTTGTGATTATCCAGTTATGAGTACTGATTCAAACCCAAACATCACAGGGAGTCCCTCGACTCATATATATTATGTGATTAATGGGATCCCTTCAACTCCTTCATCCTCGATGGTTGGAGTGTCGGAGATCCCCACCCCTACTGCTACCCAACTTGTGGGTTCTAATCGACCCAAAGGGATGAACCCCTTCGGGTGTCTTTTTGGTATGCCAGGATAAAATTCTCAGTCAATACTTTCAGTCTCAAATCCTTTTTATTTTGGTATACCCAACATGATCACGTTGCAACTCTCATTCTCTATTCCAGTGACTAATGAAAATCCTAGTTTTGGACCTGGGGGCATGGCTCCTCTGTATGCTCCTCTCTCGTTTGGTGCAGGTCATATTCTCCAAATGAATCCTATGGTTGGAGGTTGGTCTGATTTTATTCCAGGTCTAATCCTAGTCTCAATGTTCCTACATAGAGTTCCCAACCGGGCAGACAAGTCACTTCCTATATTTCATCCTTTACCCCTTCTTCCCCCATACCAATTTTGACAAACACATTTATTATGGAAAATCCCCCTCTGTCCTCCAGAGTTCCATCTGGAGAGATTCAATTTCACGCTATGGGAAACCCCTAGCCCGGAGCTCCTTCGGCTGGGGGTAGGGTATATAACCGTCATTATGTCGCTTCCACAGGTATGGTGCCCAGACAACCTTTTATGAATCATTTTGGAGGAGGATATTACCCTACCAAAAAGGGCCATGGTATATAAAAGAAACCTAGATGGCCTACAATCCCTCAACACCAATCTTTCCCAGGAGCATGGGATTAAACGCCGCAACCCTGGCTCCCTTTTCTCGCCAATCTTAATCTGCCAGATTTTTCAAAATTAATGAATGAACTGGTGCATCACGATCTGTCATGGCCCCTCGTCCCTACCAAGCTTCCTTAAGAAATTCCAAAATTTGAAGGAAATACTAGTGAGGATCTGGGTGATCATGTTACTACTTTTCATCTTTGGTGCTCATTTAATTCCCTTAATGACAATTCTATTCGTTTGAGGCTATTTCAATACACCCTCACGGGGATCTCTGTGAAATGGTACATTGAGCTACCGGGAGGAACATATGGAAACTTTAGTAAGATTTTTTTGGTCTTTCTCAACCACTTCCAGTTGTCGGTTCGTTACGATGTCGGCATAGAAATTTTGTCGACCCTCTGCCAAGATAAATCCATGCATATCTTGGACCATATCCAAGAGTTCCATAGATGAATGAGCTTGATCAAAGCCTACATTCATCCAAAATTTCTGTTGGAATGGTTCCTTAAGTCCTTATTTCCTTATATTTCGAAGGATGTATCTACATCCAGAGTAACATATGAGGAAGAAGCTATTTTCAAATCCCAACAATTGGACCTCATATATGCTCAATTTGGGATGTTGTATGAAATTCTTCCTAACGCACCGCAGTAGAACTATGACCCTAGACAAAAGCATGGGCCTCATGACAATGGCATCATAGGTTCCGCACATTCTAAATCTATAGATTTGGTGACGAACCAGTTGAAATATTTTTCTTTAAGCCAGCCTGTAGCAGGACAAGCTTCGGCTTTGTCCTTCACCCCCACTCAGTCGACAGATGTGCATTCTGTACATTTGTTGGCCAACCCAAATGGTAACGAACAACCATGAGGTAATAGAAGGAAAATATGAGGTAATAACCGTAAGGGTGGGAAAAATAATAACAAAGCCAAGGATGACACTAAAAATGATAGATCGAATAATAATGTTGGTGAGGGAAAGAAAGAAAAACAGAAGGTGAAGTTTCCTTGTAAACTTTGTAAAGATGATCACCTTGCCCACCTATGTCCCAAAATCAAGGAAGCATCAAGGCTCTTATCACAGCCTCCCATTGTGCTGACAAATATATTTCCACATAATCAACACATGGCCTCGGGGGCCCCCAATACCGAAAACGCATCGAGCGGGAGTCAAAACCCATCAGATTAAGGTGGAAATTTATGTGTCAATATGGTCAAGTCTCATATTGATATAGCAACTTGATCTCGTGATTACAGTTCTTCATAGACTATTGTAGGTCTAAAGTCTCCTCCTCCTCTGGAAACACCCTTGTAGATATAAAAGTCGGAACCTCCACCTTGTTAGAAAGTAATGGATGTGCTCATTTAACCATAGACAATATAACAATATTGTCACCCAACCATAGGCCGAATCCACCCCCAAGCACCTTAAAATTGACAAAGAATGATTTTGGAAGCAAAAAAATATCCAACCAAGGCTAATTCACCAAGAAAAGATAACCAATACTGATCAGAAAGTACAACCATAACCAACAGAAAGTTCGAGCCTAAACCAGGAATACAGATTGTGGCAGTTGTCGGTTGCAGCTGCTCCCTAGACTTGCCCACTTGCCTAGTTTCTACAGTGCGCACCTCTTCCCAGCTGAAATTCTGAGCTGTGTGTACAAAATGAGCTCTGGCTACTTGTATTTATACTGTTTCCTAAGTTGTTTGGGCCGACTTCTCATTCTGGAGGCTAAATACTTAATATTAATTATTTCCTTGAGCCGACTTGTCTTCTAGGGTTAAGTTTAATGATTTAGGGTTTCTTCTTGCTTCCTGAAATATTCTATTCTCATTAGGGTTATACGTGGAGGTAAATACCTCCCAAAATTGCCATAATATCAACAATCCCTCCTAGATAGGGAGGTATTGAAGGCAATGTTCTTGAGCACAAACATACCATTAATGTGATATCATCATCATAGTCGTATAGACTATCTCATGATTAGATCACGAGCACCATCATCACTATCAGTGTCCTCTTACAACATCAACTACATCACCTCTTGAAACCATACTCCATTTGAGTAATCAGACATGATGTTGAATAAGTCACTCACTCCAAAGAGTGATACACGAACCATTCTTCTAATCCGGGCATATGTCCTAGAAGAATAACTATTCCAATAGATGCTGGAAGCCATGCCATGGGCTACAAGGACTACTCTTCTAATCCAGACATACATCCTAGAAGGATAAATGTCCTGGACCATTTTCCATATAGAGAATGTCTGTCCATCAACACACTGACCATCCATCTAGTTGATAATCATTTTCAACACTATTGATAGTTTACATGGAAATCAGAACAATGTCATTCAATAGAAGACAACTGTGTCTATCCATAGTAGTACACAACTACAATCCAGTGGTACACTACCACACCAAGTAGAACACAACTACTTAATCAGTGACACATAGTCACAACCAGTGGAACACATCCACCACAGTAGCATACATCTACTATCTAGAGACATACAATCTCCATATCAATCATATCATTTGATATCAACCTGCACAAAAAAAACAATGTCATGATATAAAATGAGTCATCTAGGCCATTCGTCCACTCACATATGTGATATATGGAAGAGCATCTACCCTCAGAAGTAAAACATCAGCCATGATCTACTGGACTATTCTTCTCAAGCATAGAAGAATAATTGTCCTAATTTCTGAGCCTGGACCATTCACCTATCTGGGCCATTCCTTCGACACTAAACAAAGTGCAACCTGGTGAGAATGAGTCTACCCTAGGGAATGAATGTCCCTGATTGTTGAACCTGGACCATTCACCTAATTGGTCCATTCTTCTGGCACTAAACAAAGTGAAACTTGGAGAGAATGAGTATGCCCTAGGGAATGATTGTTCGGACCATTTCCTAAGGAAATGATTGTCCTTCACGAACCTCCAAAACGGACCATTATTTGAAACTGCTCACAACTTTGAACTTCAAAAGAATGACTGCATGACGAGGCGGACCATTCTACTTGACCTCTATTGAGAGTGACTATCAAAAGAAATATTGTACTATACCATTCCCCCACACTAGCCATAAGGGGAATCATTGTCTATGGTACATCAACAATCTATCGAACCATTTTCATTACGAAAATGACCATCCGATATAGACCATTTTCCGAAATGGAAAATGCATGTCCGCCAGAAATATTAAACCACTTACCGAACTGGAAAGGAACTGCTCATTCTAGACCATTTTTTGAACTGAAAAATGACTGTCCATAAATAAATAACATATCAGTGCTCCCTCCCAACCTCGGAGTCATCTCTTCCCTTTTCAACAAGGAAGTCATCTCCAGGAGCTCCAACTTGTTTCTTGACTACGCAAACTTTTTCATCTTGGATAGAAGCTTTACCAAAATATCTACTATCTTCTCATCTATGGAGATATATTGGAGAACCACTTCTCTTTTCTGGACCTCATCACGGAGAATGTAATGCTTGATCTCAATTTACTTAGGTCTTTCTGGAACACTGGTTTTCTCTGAAGGCTTCATATAGCTCTTGATCATTACAATATATCATGGTTGGATTTAGCTCTTTTGTTTCCTACTAGCTCATGACATTGTGGTAAGGCTCAAACTGGAACATATCCAAGTGGCACTTCCTTTGTCATCATGAGTGTTTGTCATGGATTAGCAATCCATCATTTTGGACTTCCGAGTAACCATTATGATACAATATCTCTGTTATAGAAAGTTTTCACCACGCTTCTGTTGTGCATTGGAGGCTCTCCACCAAGTTGTCTTCTTCCATATGCATACAAGAGTCTCTTTCTGTTATACCTCAAAACCTTGAGGTTTCTCTACATACGCTTCTTTGTTCGATTACTCTGTTGAGGAGAAAAGTCCTTACATTCATCTGATGTAAGTTACAATCCATGGATATTGCAGGAGATATAATGTCTCATGTAGAGGCATGTATGGTTATTGGAACAAGCTATCATCATAGTCCTCTCCCTCCATCTGGGAGAACCTTTAGTTATGGATCTCCCAATGCTTCCATTCATAAGTCTTCCATACACTATTCTTCATCACAACTTTCATTTATTCTATTTGATTGCTTCTAGTGGGTTCATACCACGCTGGCAGTCTTGTGATTATCGATATAGTGACTGGTTGTTACTTCAATTTATTCCCATTTTGATTGCTTCTATGGGTTCATACCATCACTGGCAGCTCCAGGATATCGACATATGGACTCTGTTCCCATTTTTCTTTCCCTTGGAATCTTCATGTTCTTCCTCATGTTTCTCTTTTCCTCTTGGGTCCATGGAGTTTTCTATAGATTCCATGCCCCTGAAGATTCCAACTTTTCTTCATCATAGGATCATGGATGTGGATGGACAACCATGGATACTTTAAGGCTTCTTTTTCGAAGAAGACTTCTCCTAAATTCAAACTGAACATGTGCTTCTTTTCATGG
This sequence comes from Picea sitchensis, assembly GCA_010110895.2. NCBI lineage: Eukaryota > Viridiplantae > Streptophyta > Pinopsida > Pinales > Pinaceae > Picea > Picea sitchensis. Next base: position 212,532 of record SNQJ01S0038430.1, on the reverse strand, counting down.
TTGCTACCATTGATGAGAACATGGATAGATACTTCATAATACTCAATGGATCATATTATTTAGGATTAGATCCCTCATAATCCTTACTTCATGCATGCGTGCATGCTCTTCTTTTGGAATTATATAATTGGTTTCCTAAATCTAGGAGAGTCCACGCTTTTGTCTGCATCCTTATTGCCTTCTGCAAAGTGTCACAAGTCTTTTTCTAATTTCCTCTTGATTATTGACTTCTTTCTGTTTTTTCTTCTTCCAGGTTTCTTCAAGTTTGATTCTAATTTCTGTTTATCTTGCAGTTGTAATAGCTTCCACATGAATTGTTACCAAGGGTTGTCGATATACTTCATCTTTTCACGTGTATTTCTTGACTTGTAGTTATCGTGATAACTATCCTTATCTTGTTATTCTTCCATAGGTATTGTATCCCTTTGAACATCTTATCTTCTAATAAATAGATATGCAAGATATGTACAGAAACTATGTAAACATGGTATGTACAAGAATTATGAAGAATATTGTTACCATGTCTTAGAAGAAGATGTTTGTTTTATCCTGCTTGTCCTTCTTTGAGGGTTCCCTTTATTTGGCAACTGATGCTTCATTTGTTTCCTTCCTTTTATTTAACTTGGGACAATGATTCTTGTAGTGACCATATTTTCAACAGTTGAAGCATTGCATTTTTGACATATCTTTCTCTTGATTCGATTTCTTCCTTGAGCCAAACTTCTTTTTATTCCTGAAGTTAACCTTTTTGTGAAGGCTTGATCATCATATTTCTTTTAGGGTTTCTCTTTTGCACTAATCCTTGATTCTTCTTGTGCACATCAAGTCCAAAGTTATTCAAATGTGGGATACTCCTTCCTTGTGTTCATACTTGCGGAAAATCCATCCCATGTCTTGGGAAGACCATTGAGTACTATATTTACCAGTTCCTTCTCTGAAATGATTTCTTCAATAGCTTGTAGTTGATCTCTTAACTGAGAGATTCTCATAAAGTATGATGTTATGATGTCATCATCATTCATTTTCATGTCACGAAGCTCATTCTTCAGACTCATTACTTGTCCAATGTTTCTGACTGAGAAGAGGTTAGTTAGGGAATCATACATATTCTTATATGAGTCAAGATGGGAGATGTAGGGTATCAAGTAGTATTTTATAGATTCCACTATGATACTCACGACATTGATGTCACTGTCTTTGAACTTATCCATAACTGCAACGTTCTGAGGTTCCTTCTCTTTTCCTTCTTCAAACTATGGTTCCACGATCTTCCCTTTCACGACAGCCAACACTTTATTCTTGGCAAGGATGAGGTCAATCCTTGCCTTCCATGATATGAAGTTAAAATCCCCTTCTAACTTGTTTTTTGACTTCATAGAGTAAGTCATAATTACTTTGACTTGGTCAACCCTTGATTTTGACCAAAAAACTCAAACTTGACGTCTTAGATTGTTGAGAGTACCAGGAGATGTGCTAGGATAGGGTGCACTAGTCTATCCAAAAATTAGGTCAATATCTTCACTTAAGGTTTCTCAATGAGAGGGTTAGGGTTTTGTTGTTTCCGCAAAGACTGGCTGCAACTGTAACTATAACTAAGAAAATTCTCCCAATCTATCTTCCAGTGATTAGACTATCCAAAGATAGTGTGGGCCCATAACCTGTCAGAAAGTAATGGATGTGCTCGTTTAACCATAGACAATATAACAATATTGTCACCCAATCATAGGCCAAAGCCATCCCTGAGCACCTTAACCTTGAAAGAGAATGATTCTGGAAGCAAACCAATAGACAACCAAGGATAATGCACCAAGAAAAGATAACCAAGACTGATTAGAAAGTCCAACCATAACCAAAAAAAAGTCTGAGCCTAAACCAGGAATACAGATTGCGGTAGCTACCGGTTGCAACTGCTCCCCAGACTTGCACACTTGCCCAGTTTCTGCAGTGCGTACCTCATCCCAGATGAAATTTTGAGTTATGTGTAAAAAATGAGGTCTGGATAATTGTATTTATACTGTTTCTTGAGCTATCTGGGCCGACTTCTCATTCTTGAGGCTAAATACTTAATATTAATTATTTCCTTGAGTTGACTTGTCTTCTAGGGTTAAGTTTAATGCTTTAGGGTTTCTTCTTGCTTCCCAGAATATTCTATTCTCGTCAGGGTTACACGTGGAGGTAAATACCTCTCGTAGCTACCATAATATCAACACACCTCATATTCAGAAAGGAGTACTAAAACGCTCTGCCCACAATCCTAATGCCAAATCTTCCTAGAATTATTTGATTGTCGAAGATCTGGGTCAAACCCCTTGTGCGATGTTGGCTTTGGAGGTGCTCCAGACATGTCCTTCACATAGGAACAACTTTTTATCTTCTTTAGGAGATCTAGACCTGTGTGGATTGAAGATTATTAAGTTTGACATCATGGATGTTAGGCCTTTATTATCTTACCACGTGGCCTTTCAAATCTGTTATCACTCTGTAATTTCTCAGGCTAAAGAAGAAATGGGCAGAGGTAACCACATGTTGAAAAGTCAACAAGAAATGTGTGTCTAATTTATTTTTCCCTTAAATAAATTGGACAATAAATATTAATCTATTATCTCATACTTACTTGATATAATTAACTGAAATGGAAAATCAGTTAACTATGGGAATTCAAGTTCAAAGGTTGACTAGTAGGACATGGAGGTGACTTGAAGATGTAACAGAGTTATAAGTGTAGTTATGAGAGTTGTGAAGTAGTTTAACTCAGTTAAGTGAGTTAAGCCCAGTTGTACTAGTTGTAACTGAACTTACACTAGTGAGATTTCAGTGAATTAATTATTAATTAACTCACAATCAGTGATCTCAAATGCAACTGAAGATTTACCACTGCTAACTACATGCATGTCAGATTCAATGGAGACCCAGTTGAGATAATAGGTGAAAGGGACAGTTTGGCTATCAGTTGTGATTTGAGTGAAGTGCACTCATGCAATCACACATGAAGTGTATATGCTCATGAGCATGTGCAAACTAGGAAATTTGAGTTCATTGTGAGAATTCTAATTGCAGGGATTGTGCAGAGGAGGCAGGTTGTCTAGAGGCAGAGTATTAGCACATGTATTTGCTGATTTTTGTATGACAGTGTGAGACAATTGTATTGTACTGATAGATCTTGGATTATATTTTTTTATGAGATTGTTTCATGATCCATGATATACATGATATATGATAGTGGGATTTTTAGCTTTATGCTTTTCCGGAAAAACTTATGTGTTATGTGTTCTTGATATTTCACTTTGTGATCGTGGTTTAATTTCCACAAGGATATTAGTAGAAGAGATTCTATATTTAACAATGGCATATAATTGTTAGATTAGGATAATCCAGGAAATACTTAATTTGTATTGAAATTTTTACATGGTATCAAAGCCATGGAGCTATGTAAGTGAGCTACAAAAATTGTAGTATTTTCGCAGGTCCCGTCTCTAGAAGGGTGCGAACCTTAGTACTGAAAACTACACATATTTATAAGAGCATAAATTCTTGCACCCTACTCAAAGGAGAGGTGCAAACCTCCCTTAGGATTCTCGCAGACTGCTCAAAGGAGAGGTACAAACATCCCTCACCCCACTGTGCATTACAGTGCGAACTCTCTCAAAAGGTTCGCAGGCTATACACAGGTCAGGTGCGAACTTCCCTCAGGCTAGTAACTGGTCAGGTGCAAACCTCCCAGGGAAAGAAGGAATGCAACAATTGAGTTTATGGTTGGATAAAATTTGAATTTGCAGAAGGACTTTCTTGGTGCTACCGTTGATCAAGATCAAAATGGATTTCAATGGCTTGAGGTTGGAGTGTGCACTCAAGGGAAGCTCAAACTACATTTCTTGGAAGGACAGGATGGAGGTAGTAGTCGAAGACAATGGCTTGAAGGAATTCATTGACAAAGATGTTCCTAAGCTAGTTGCTACAAACACTGCAAATCTTGATGCATGGAAAAAGAAAATAGCAAAGGAGAGGAGGATTATGTTGGGGGGAGTACGAGACCACATTGTATCAAGTCTCCATGGGAAAACCACACCACATGCAATGTGGAAGGTTTTGATGGATCTTTTCCAAAAAAGTAGCGACCATAGGAAATTGGCTCTCAAAGATAAACTTAGGAAGATCAAGATGGAAAAGGGCAACTCCATTCCAAAATATCTCATGAAGTTTTTCCAATGTCGGGATGATATGGGGAGTGTGGGAATAACAGTCGTTGATGATGATTTTTTGATCTTGGCACTCCTAGGACTTCCCAAGAGTTGGCATAGTTATCAAGACTCTTTCAATGGAAGGGAAAAATTACCAGATTGGGAACGACTATGGTCGGATCTAGTGCAGGAGGAGTTCAGGCGGAACACCAGAGATGGATCTTCTTCAAAGCGTGATGATGAAGAGGATTGTGCTTTGGCTGCTAAGGAAAGGAAAGGAAAGGGGAAGAAATTCCATTCAAAATCCGAGTCTAAAGTCAAGAAGATGGATTTGTCCAAAGTGAAGTGTTTTCACTGTCACGAACATGGGCATCTCGCTACTAATTGTCCACAGAAGAGGAAGAACAAGAAGGTTATTGGAGCTACAACTGGTGAGGCCCTTGACTCACAATTTGAACTTGACTTATCTTTGATCGCATGCATGGAATCAAGTGCATCGGGATCGGTGTGGTATTTGGATAGTGGCACTTCCTTCCACATGACGGGAGATAAAGAGTCTTTCAGTGACTTGGAGGAGAAATATCTTAGAATGCATATTGAGATGGGCGACGATGGATGATATAGTGCTACTGGAATTGGTACCATTACCTTTCATAGGGAGTCAGGTAAACCATTTCAATTGAAAAATGTTATGCATGTTCCAGGTTTGAAGAAAAACCTCGTCTTAGTCGCAATGTTGGAGGACAAAGGCTATGACATTGTTTTCAACAGTGGAAAAGTGTTCCTGTGACATAAAGAAACCTGTCAAGTCAAGAATATAGGGATTTGAGTTAAGAATCTCTATATGTTGGAAGTAGATGGCTACACTGCCATGATGAGAAAGGAAGAAAGAGTGGTGATTCGGGACAAAGGCGAATTATGGCATAGGAGATTGGGCCATCTTCATCATGGAGCCTTGAAAATCATGCAACAAATATCTACTAGACTTCCAATAAGAACACTTGCTCAGTTAGACCAGTACAAGGGTTGCACCCTGGGGAAGTATGTAAACTACACCTTTCATTAAAAGGAGAATTGTGCTTCAGTGATCCTAGAGAGAATTCACATAGACGTGTGTGGACCATTCTCGGTTGCTTCAATAGAAAAACATAGGTATAACGTTATTTTTGTTGATGAATTTTCTCGTAAATGCTAGATTTTCTTCATGCAGAAGAAGGATCAAACATTCTCAAAGTTTTGTGAGTTTAAAGCATTGGTGGAGAAAGAGTCGGGGAAGCAAGTGAAATCTATGAGGAGCGATAATGGTGGAGAATACATCTCTAATGAATTCAAATAATTCTATAGCAAAGAAGGAATTCGAAGAGAACTCATAGCGCCTCATAACGCACAACAAAATGGGGTCGCGGAGAGGAAGAACATAACGATCGTGGGTGCAGCACGAGCGATGTTGCATTATCATGGCCTACTAATGCATTTGTGGGCAGAAGCATGCAATACCGTGGTTTATGTGCAGAACCATTTTCCTCATAGAGTACTTGGCATGAGTACACCTGAATAAGCTTTCAATGGTAAGAAACCTGATGTTTCTCATTTTAAGATTTTTGGCTCATTTGTTTATGTGCATGTGACCAAGGATTCCAGGAAGAAGCTGGAACCAACTGCTGAAGTTGGGATATTTTTGGGGTACATAGAAACACCCCATAATTATCATGTGTATTTGTCGAACAGTAAGATGACTGTTATGAGACAGGATATAAAATTTGATGAGGGGAAAGCCATGCGGTTGTCGCTTGAGAGGGAGCTATACTTGCATGCAGAAGAGGAACTGTCGGTTCCAAAAGATGATTCTCAAGATGTGGATCAGCCACATGAGGAGGTTCATGGAGTGGAGGAAACCACTCAAGAAGAGCCATCCATCAGAAATAGAAGAAAGTGCACCACGGAAGATGACAGATTGAGACTAGATGCAACACAAAATGTAGGAGCACCTGCTTCACAGCGCAGACAGAGACAATCTCCTGATTGATTTACTGTATACATGGCTCTCATGAGCAAATTTATTGTGATTGAACCAGATTCCTTTTAGGAAGCAGTGCAGGATCCCAAATGGGTAGATGCTATGGTAGAGGAGTATGACTCCATTTTCAAAAATAGTGCATGGGAAATTGTCTCAAGATCGGTTGATAAATCAGTGGTAGGTTCGAGATGGATCTACAAGGTAAAGAAAGATGATGATGGGAGTCTAGAGAAATACATGGCCAGGTTTGTGGCCCGAGGCTTCTCACAGATCGAGGGGATAGATTATGATGAGACCTTTGCACCTGTCACAAGGTACTCTTCCATAAGATCCATCTTTTCACTCACAATGCAGATGGGATGGCACATTCATCAGATGGATGTAAAAACTGTGTTTCTCAATGAGATCATTGAGGAAAAAGTGTACATTGAACAACCAGAAGGTTTTGAGACCTTTGATAGGGAGTCACATGTGTGAAAAATCAAGAGAGCGTTGTATGGGATGAAGCAAGCACCCCGTGCTTAGTACACTCGGATAAACAGTTATTTCGCTGGATTGGGCTTCACTAAAAGTGAAGTGGATGCAAACCTATACCAAATTGTGGTGGAGAGTAAGTTTTTAATCATTGTTATTTATGTTGATGATTTAATTCTAACTGGTGATGAGCAACTGATACACTCATGCAAGGAGGACCTTGCAAAAGAGTTCGAGATGAAGGATTTGGGCCTTCTTCATTATTTCCTTGGATTGGAAATATGGCAGCGAGATGGTGAGCTTTTTGTGTCTCAAGGAAAGTATGCAAGGGAGATACTGGGTAAGTTTCACATGGAGGGATGCAAACCCATGGATACTCCTCTTCCAGGAAACTGGAGGAAAGAGGATGCTACTACTGGAGAGGTAGTGGATGCTACTGTCTATCAACAATTAGTGGGTTCACTAATGTATTTAGTTAACACGAGACCAGACATTTGCTATGCAGTTAACCAACTGAGTCAAGCGATGGTTAAGCCTACCAAACTCTTTTGGAAGGTGGGTAAGCATGTATTAAGATATCTGAATGGAACATATGAGTATGGATTATGGTACAGACAGACGGATGATATGAAGTTGCATGGATTCACGGATGTAGATTGGGTGGGAAACCTAATGGACAGAAAGAGCTCATCAGGGGGGATCTTTAGTGTCATATCTATAGCTATTTCTTGGTACATCAGGAAACAAATATCCGTGGCACTTAGTTCAGCGGAAGCGAAATACATGGAAGTGAGTCAAGATACATGTGAGGCTATCTAGATGAGAAAGATCTTGGTTGGTTTGTTTGGTTCTCATTTAGATCCGACAGTGATTCATTGTGATAATCAGAGTTGCATTAAACTCTCGATTAATCCTGTGTTTCATGATAGATCTAAGCATATAGATATTCGGTATCATCATCTCAAAGATTGTGTGCAACTGAATATCATGTTGCTTCAGTACATTCCTACGGAAGATCAAGATGCAGACATTTTGATGAAGGCACTCACCAGGAGCAAATTCGAATACCATAGAGACAGGATTGGGGTGAAGGATAATCTCTTTCTTGTTGAGAGGGAGTGTTGAAAAGTCAACAAGAAATGTGTGTCTAATTTATTTTTCCCTTAAATAAATTGGACAATAAATATTAATCTATTATCTCATACTTACTTGATATAATTAACTGAAATGGAAAATCAATTAACTATGGGAAATTCAAGTTCAAAGGTTGACTGGTAGGACATGCAACTGAAGATTTACCACTGTTAACTACATGCATGTCAGATTCAGTGGAGACCCAGTTGAGATAACAGGTGAAAGGGACAGTTTGGCTATCAGTTGTGATTTGAGTGAAGTGCACTCATGAAATCACACATGCAGTGGATATTCTCATGAGCATGTGCAGACTAGACAATTTGAATTCATTGTGAGAATTCTAATTGAAGGGATTGTGCAGAGGAGGCAGGTTGTCTCGAGGCAGAGTATTAGCACATGTATTTGTTGATTTTTGTATGACAGTGTGAGATGATTGTATTGTACTGAGAGCTCTTGGATTAGAGTTTTGTATGAGATTTTTTCATGATCCATGATATACATAATATATGATAGTGGGGTTTTTAGCTTTATGCTTTCCCGAAAAAACTTCTGTGTTATCTGTTCTTGATATTTCACTTTGTGATCGTGGTTTAATTTCTGCAAGAATATTAGTATAAGAGATTATGTATTTAACAATGGCATATAATTGTTAGATCGGGAGAATCTAGGAAATACTTAATTTGTGTTGAAATTTCTACACCACAAACCGCTTTGGAGTCCAAGATCTAGCCCCCTAGACCTAGAGAGGGCTCTCTATATTAATTTTAGATTATTTTTAAAGAAGATATTAGGCTGGATATCTAGTTCAGGCTTCGTTTTTAGATTGGTTGGTTAGAACAGCTAGGGGGGGCCATTATAAAATGGAGTCAAAGAGTCTGTGTTCAATCAAGGCATGTTCTATAGAAGCATAATAGGGAAGGTGATGCAGGAGCATCGCAAGCATCCAGCCAAGCGAGCATGATGACAGAAGACAGCTGGAAAGCGCAACCCATATTTTACACGTTTTGAAATGTTTTTGGAAAATTAAGAAGTGGATATTAATGTAATAGCTAGAAGCGTACTTGCATTTATATCTGGATGTTGTAAACAGATCATGAGCGATTTTCTCTCATCTGTCAATGTAAAAGGCATTTAAGTCTATTAATGAAAGTAGGTAGAGTTGAATTCATAGATTAGACAGTTTAGAAAGTAGGAGGGAAAACGAATATAGACACCCTCATCTTTGTATCATTGTATCATTAGCATAGAGAAGAAGAAGCTGGAGAGATGTAGCAGAGAGTTGTAGAGAAGAACCCATGTACAGAATCTTGGAATTAATATATGAAGCTTTGAATTAGACTCATGGTGGTATGATGTTTTCTGTGTATACATGTTGAATAGTATGTTGATAGTTGTTTTATTCTCTTTGTTATGCATTTACTTTGATACTGAGTTGAATGTATGATTTCATATTGAATGTTTGAAGTCTGAGAGAAGAAAGTGAACGAGTTTCAATTGTTTCTCTTCCTGAGAGAGAATTTCCTGCAAGGAGTGCAGTGAAACGTCCGCAAGGAGTGCCTTGACAAAGTTTCAAAGTTTATCTCTGAAATCTCAGGAGGGATACCATTGTTCTCATTCCAATAGAAGAGCAGGAGAAGCAAAAAAGTCGTGCAAGGTCTGTGAAGGCTAGCAGATACCTCTATTGAGAGTGACTATCAAGAGAAATATTGTACTATACCATTCCCCCACACTAGATACTCCATTTCTTGTTAAGAGGGAGTGTTGAAAAGTCAACAAGAAATGTGTGTCTAATTTATTTTTCCCTTAAATAAATTGGACAATAAATATTAATCTATTATCTCATACTTACTTGATATAATTAATTGAAATGGAAAATCAATTAACTATGGGAAATTTGAGTTCAAAGGTTTACTGGTAGGACATGCAACTAAATATTTACCACTGTTAACTACATGCATGTCAGATTCAGTGGAGACCCAGTTGAGATAACAGGTGAAAGGGACAATTTGGCTATCAGTTGTGATTTGAGTGAAGTGCACTCATGCAATCACACATGCAGTGGATATGCTCATGAGCATGTGTAGACTGGGCAATTTGAATTCATTGTGAGAACTCTAATTGCAGGGATTTTGCAGAGGAGGCAGGTTGTCTCGAGGCATAGTATTAGCACATGTATTTGTTGATTTTTGTATGATAGTGTGAGACGATTGTATTGTACTGAGAGCTCTTGGATTAGAGTTTTGTATGAGATTGTTTCATGATCCATGATATACATAATATATTACAGTGGGGTTTTTAGCTTTATTCTTTCCCAAAAAAACTTTTGTGTTATGTGTTCTTGATATTTCACTTTGTGATCGTGGTTTAATTTCTGCAAGAATATTAGTAGAAGAGATTATGTATTTAACAATGACATATAATTGTTAGATCAGGAGAATCTAGGAAATACTTAATTTGTGTTGAAATTTCTACACCACAAACTGCTTTGGAGTCTAGGATCTATCCCCCTAGACCCAGAGAGGGCTCTCTATATTAATTTTAGATTATTTTTAAAGAAGATATTAGGCTGGATATCTAGTTCAGGGCTTGGTTTTTAGATTGTTTGGTTGGAACAGCCAGGGAGGGCCATTAGAAAATGGAGTCAAAGAGTTTGCATTCAATCAAGGCATGTTCTACAGAAACATAACAGGGAAGGTGATGCAGGAGCATTGCAAGCATCCATCCAAGCGAGCATGAATGCAGAAGACAGTTGGAAAGCACAACCCATATTTTACACATTTTGAAATGTTTTTGGAAAATTAAGAAGTGGATATTAATGTAATAGCTAGAAGCGTACTTGCATTTATATCTGGATGTTGTAAATATATGATGAGCGATTTTCTCTCATCTGTCAATGTAAAACGCATTTAATTATATTAATGAAAGTAGGTAGAGTTGAATTCATAGATTAGACAGTTTAGAAAGTAGCAGGGAAAATGAATATAGACACCCTCATCTTTGTATCATTGTATCATTAGAGATTGTATCATTAGCATAGAGCAGAAGAAGTTGGAGAGCTATAGCAGAGAGTTGTAGAGAAGAACCCATGTACAGAAGCTTTGAATTAATATATGAAGCTTTGAATCAGACTCATGGTGTTATGATGTTTTCTGTGTATACATGTTGAATGGTATACTAATAGTTGTTGTATTCTCTCTATTATGCATTTACTTTGATACTGAGTTGAATGTATGATTTCATATTGAATGTTTGAAGTCTGAGAGAAGAAAGTGAATGAGTTTCAATTGTTTCTCTTCCTGAGAGAGAATTTCCTGCAAGGAGTGCAGTGAAACGCCTGCAAGGAGTGCATTGACAAAGGTTCAGAGTTTATCTCTGAAATCTCAGGAGGGATACCATTGTTCTCATTCCAATAGAAGAGCAGGAGAAGCACAAAAGTCATGCAAGGTCTGTGTAGGCTAGAAGATACCTTAGAAGTTATCAACTACGATTGAAGGGTGAAGGATTGATGTTGCAGAAAGTGCACAGAGTCGAGAAAATCAAATACGCAGAAGTATTTGAAGGATTTGCTGCAAGGAGTGCATGCAGGAGTCCTTTTGGAGACTCAAGTTTTCCAATACAAGATCAGGAGATATAACACCTTTGAAGTGTTCAAAGGAATACGGGTAGCGAAATCATTGAGAAAAAGAAGTTCAGAAGGAAGCCAAATCAATTTGGCCAGAGATTCTTGAAGAGTGAATTGAGCGGTCAGAATTCTCCGCGGAGAACTCGCCAAGTTGCGAGGACCGTAGGATCGTACCGAAGTTGTGAGGGACTTAAGCTCGTAGGAGAATCCTAGGAGAACAGTTGAAACAGATAGTGGGGAGGACTTCGTGGAGAAGTGTCGAAGTTGTGAGAGTCGTTGATCTCGTTTCAACCCTTGTTGTTGGATCAATTCATGAATTTGGGGTTCATAAGTTCGGAGGATAGGCCAAAATTCTTGGTTTCGCGAAGTTTCGAGTTGCGAGGTGGCGAAGAGATCCAGACCGTTGGATCCAAGCACGGGAGAACCGTTGGATTGGAACTCCACGGAGTATTGTGTCTCGGGGGTTCGGGGGTCGAAAGAGTTTCTTTTCGATCACAAGGTTGCGAAGTACCAAGTGCCGAGAGTTCAAAAGAACACGTGGCACACCCATTAGGTGGGGCCATGTGGTTGACAGGTGGCGTGACGGTAAGCGCCCAAAAAAAGGTGGAAACAGGTGACAGGTGATGGACATGCGTCACCTAGAATAAGTCAACCATTATTGACTTATCTCATCTCGGGGATTTTCGAAAGAGGAGCATGAGGGTTGGACACTCCAACTCATGAAGTTGCAAGTTGCGAGAGGTGCTAAAGCTAATCCCTAGCCAGGGTCACTTATAGAGGCGCCAGCAAGAAAGGAGCTATGCCCGTATTGCAATCTCGGGTATCGGCATTTGGAACAAAGAGGAGTCGAGGTCTTTGACTCGTGAGATCGCGATTTGTGAAAGACACTTGTGATTAAGGCCTTGGCCATAGCGCGAAGGTCGCGTGGAGGTGAAGCTCGCACCTGGTACATGTTCGCACAGGTGGGGTTTTCGAAGGACCTGTGGATCGAATTCATTAAAGGTTCCAGTAGGGAATCAAAGGAGCCGCTTTGGCTCAAGGGGAAGGAAGAACAATCCTGAGTGGATCTCGGCTCGAGGGCAGGGGGTCTGCGTCAATTAGGTATCAAAGCTAGACTCTGTTTGTATATTGCAGGCAGAGGAAGCAAGAAGGAAAAAATGAGTACTCTGATATGCACATTAGGTATCAGAGCACATAACAATTTCTTTGACTTCTGTATCAGGGAGAAGGGGAACATTTTACAGCCATGCCGCTGAGAAGAAGAGACTGACCAATGACTGATCCAGCAGTGGAAAGGGAAATGTGCGAATTATGTGCCAGGCTTGATGCCATGGAGATATCATAGAGGTGCACAGTTGATGCTAGGGATATCAACGAAGATGAAAGTGAAGAGGAAGTTGGATACGAAGAAGAGGTTGCAGCCGAAGATGCTACAGAAGAACTCCTATTCAAGGCTATTGCAAGGATAGGTGCCAGAGCAAAAATGGACATTCCAGTGTATGAGGAAAACCTGGATGTTGAAGAACTTCTAGACTGGATTAAAGATCTAGATAAATATTTTGACTACGAGGATGTCGAGGAAGACAAGAAGGTCAAACATGTTGTCACAAGACTTAAATGGCATGCAACATTATGGTGGGATGAACTGCAGGCTAACGGACGCTGTAAAGGCAAGTAGAAAATCAAGAGCTGGGATAGAATGGTTGCGAAGATGAAAGCCAAATTCATACCCAAGGATTATCAAATTACTCTGTTTTGGAGGATGTAGAACTTGAGACAGAATCTGATGTCAGTAAAAGAATACACTGAAGAATTCTACAGGATAAACATCAGGGCAGGTCATCGAGAGAGAGATGATGAAAAAGTTTCCAGGTACATGAATGGTCTGCGATATGACATTCAAGATGAGATGAGCATGATCATCATTAGGAATGTGGAGGATTCTTATTAGATGGCTCTAAAAGATGAAGAGAAGCTAAGCCGGAAGCAAGGTCAAAGAGGACGAGGCAGAAGTCAAGCTAGAGGCAAAGCACTTTCCCAAGACAGGACTCAGAAATATAAAGAAGAAGGGAAGAAACCTCAAACTCAAACTGAGAGAGGAGGAAGCTCATAGAGAGGGAAATATGCTGATAGAAATACTTTTCCTCGTACCAGAGGAAGAGGAAGAGGCAGAGGCGATGAAGTGAAATGATTTGGTTATGGAAGAATTGGGCATAAATCCTATGAGTGTCTAGATACGAAGAAAGAAGGTTGTGAGACTCACATTGCCGAAGCTCAAGGACGGAATGTTGAGGTGGAAGATGTTGAGGGCGAAAGATCTTTGATGATGAAGAAAGTTCTCTTGAAGCCAGAGAAGGAGGCAGAGAACCCAGCCCAAAGGAACAATCTGTTTTGGACTACTTGCAAGATCAAGGACATGGTATGCAAAGTCATAGTGGATAGTGGTAGAAAAGACAATCTCGTATCTACAGAGATGGTATAAAAGTTGGAGCTGGAGACTGTTGCACATCCAAGCCCATACAGAGTTTCGTGGCTACAAAAAGGACATCAGGTAAATGTCACTAAATAATGTTTAGTTGAATTTAAAATAGGAGGATATAAGGATGAAATACTATGTGATGTCATTCCCATGGACGTTTGTCATCTATTGCTAGGTAGACCATGGCAATATGATAGGAATGTGGTTCATGATGGGAGAAATAACACATACACCCTGGAGAAAAATGAGAGAACTCACATGTTGTTGTCGATCAAGGATAAAGAAGTAAAACCAGAGGTGAGAAACATTGTACTTCTCATGAGTGGGAAGGAAATTATTACGGAGGTTAAGAAGAAGTAAGACACACAATTTATTGTGGTCAGGAAGCCTAGAATTGTTTTAACTAGTACAAGAGTAGATGCTTTACTAGAGGAAATCTAGAAGTTGTTGGAATAATTTGTTGATATAGTAGTGGACAAACTACCTCGTTCATTGCCACTGATCAGGAGTATAAGTCATCATATTGATCTTATACTCGGATCCAGTTTACCAAACAAAGCCGCGTACAGGTTAACACCGCAGGAGAATGAAGAAGTCAAGAGACAAGTCCAGGACTTAATGGACAAAGGATTGATTCGAGAAAGCTTGAGTCCATGTGTTGTTCCGACAGTGCTCAGCCCAAAGAAAGATGGAGGCTCGAGAATTTGTATGGACTCAAGGGAAATCAATAAGATTACCATCATATACATATTTCCATTGCCAAGGATGGATGACTTGATGGATTGCTTGAGTGGAGCAAGATTTTTTTCAAAAATTGATTTGAAAAGTGGATATCATCAAATTCGAATGAGAGAAGGTGATGAATGGAAGACAACATTCAAAATGGGTGAGAGGCTATATGAATGTCTTGTTATGCCATTTGTCTTAAAAAATGCATGTAGTACTTTCATGAGATTGATGAACGAAGTCCTGAAGGATTTCATAGGAAAATTCATCATTGTATATCTTGATGATATATTAATTTTCAGCAAGACAGAAGTAGAGCACTTAAACATTTAGCTACAGTGATGAGGAGATTACAGCAAGAGAAATTGCTGATAAATATAAAGAAATCGTCATTTATGAGGACATAACTCATTTATTTGGGTTTTGTTATCTATGCAGATGAGCTGAAAATGGATCCAGATAAGGTAGAGGCAATTAAAAATTGGCCATCACCGAAGAGTGTTATCCACATTTTTGGTTATCGAGATGATATTATGATTATGTCATGATAATGGAAGATCAAACTCTTCATTAAGAACTTTTTCCTGAAGAAGGTTACACTTGTCATTTTCTCAAAATAATATTTTGAAAATAGTTCGCAGGCTGCATATATACTCTCCTGCGAGAATCCATAATTCCCGCAGGCTGCATTCAACTTGACTGCGAACTTCTCGCACTGTGTCAATGGTTAAGGTGCGAACATGTTTCTCAAGGAGGA